>CM053268.1:54155235-54246202 GCA_028583415.1 Protea cynaroides
TTTAAGCTGTCTCGACAAAATGCAATCGGCTCGGCGAGATCTCTCCGAGATCTCGGTTTCGGAGAGGTCCTCCAGCCCGAGATTACAAACCTTGCCCACACCAGAGCAGTCCATTTTCCAGTATGTTTTAATAATGATGTAGTGAAGTTTTCTTTTCATTTCCTTTTCATTTTCTTACTGTAGTCAGGTCTAGACAGTTTAATTAGATGGTCATACCATCAGACCAATGACCCACAGAAGTCCAGAGAGCAGTCCACTTCGTAGTATATGTTTTAAGAACAATGTATTCAAGTTTACGAAATCTTTAAAGGAGAAGACCTCGACAAAAGTCAAATGAGCAGAAGAAGATATGTCCTAAAGGATCATTTCAGAGATAAGTGCACTTCTAGAGAACAAGAAGATGGATGAAGCACAAATTAGAGAAACTGGAAATTACCTCAACTCCCATAACCTTGACAGACATTAGTCCCACAGTTCAGGATCAGGCATTGGACTTTCCTGGTAACATAAAGATTAGAGTAAGGAAGAGTGAGAACCCAAAGTTCAGCCACTAAGAAATGCATGCAAGCAAAACAGTTTATACTTTAGCTGAGAAAAGACTAACAAAAATAATTTAATGGTATCCAATATTTAATGCTTCTAACCTTGGCTTTTGCAATAGCTTCATCTACTTCTTTTCTGACATTCTTCTCAATATCCTGTAGAACAATTCAATGAACATTTTATTCAACTCAGAGGAAAAGTCATTAAGGATTTTCTTTCTTTTGGGAATATGTGGCCAGGATGGCAGCTGTGAAACATAGATGCAGCAGAAAGCATAAAATAAGGGCCCTCAATACTTAATAGGACTTTGGATCCTAGGAATTGAGGAGAATAGGAGAGGCGCAGGGGGAATCATGAAACTTTCTTTGATCACATAAACTCAGTTTTGGAAACTCTTCAGTGAGATAAATACCTTTAACTCTTTCTCTGTAGCGATTTCATGAGATAAAATCAACTTTCTTACTCTTTCAATAGGATCACGCTCCTGGAAATCATCACCACCAAGAAAGATATAAACCTGAATCTATAGATCTAAGGACTGACAAAATTTTTCATATTGGAAACTTAAGTATTACTAACTTGTCTGACACCAGAAATCTCATCACGTGTCCTGTAGGGTGCTCCCAGGATCTGACATGGAGTGTCCATGGTACCTGTAGGTATCCATTTCAAGAATCTGAACACCAACATAAAAAAAGCAACAATGTCAGGCCAATTTGGTTTCACATGATATCACAAAACAAGCCCTTAGATAACAACTAGTAGGAACTCTAGGCATTTTTTGATGATCAGCATAAGGTATTAACAAATCAAACATTCATAATTTCTTAACTAAAAGAGAACAAGGAAAAAGGTGAAGTTTTTGTATATAGGTAAGTAGTCTTTTCTAGATAAATATGAAAGCATAGAAGAAGTAAATGTGAAGCATGGATGATAGTAAGTTAAGTGTTTTGGTTTTAATTAGTAGGGGTGTTTTGATTATTAGCTTAGTTATATTTTCCTTTATTTATTTACCTTTGGGGCTAGTACTTAAGTAGTTATTTAAGTAAGGGCGTATGTGTAGTTAAACTTTCAATAGTGAATGATAGAAGCTAATCATGATATTCCTCTTGGTTTTCTCTTTCTCTCTTCTCCTTTCTTCTTCAACTTCATCTTCTTCTCTCCTCATTGTTTTTCTTGTGCATGAACTGATTACCAAACTAGGTATTGTTTCAGTTTACATTTACAGGGAATCCAAACTTCTGGGCTCTCAGCATGAAGTTCAGATCTTGACCAGTGATGTTTGTGAACCTGCAAATCTCAGTTGTAGTTCCAATGGTAGATTTATTGTTTTCATTGATTACCAGCATCTAAAGTCCTTTCCTAGCAAGCTTGCAGCAGCATTAGTGGAGGAAACCCAAATACCATCTTTATCTACCACATCATTTGTTAAAACAAGCCCCAATCCTTTGGCTGATCATGTGTTTCAACCCCTCTATGATGTGGTAGAATAACTTAAACTTTACGAGCACTTAAAGGGAAAGAACGTTAGATGACAATAATAAATACTGAAACAGAGAACAAATTCAAACAGAACCAATATCAGTAAACCCGAGAGAGAGAGAGAGAGAGAGAGAGAGAGAGAGAGAGAGAGAGAGGGAGGTATCAATTATTGAATGATCTCTTCTCTCCCCTTTGGTCTCTATTTATAGAATAAGAAAACAGTATACAATCTAGATAGGACTCTACATGTGGAAGTCCTACTTACAGTAGAGATAGGAAAGAGAGAGGATAGGAGAGGGACTCCTAATGTCAACATGAGAGGGAGTCCCAATTTACACAATAAAACAAGAAGAAAGAAGGATAAAAACTAAGAGTTATAAACAGACAATGATGCTGGTTTGACTTACTAATCTCTTTAAGCCGCTGATGATAAAGGGGAAAGCTCCTCTGTCGCTGATGCTAGGAGGGGTCCATTCCCATTCCATATAGTTAACACCCCCTCCCACCCCACCCCCAAAAAACCCTTCAAGCTGGAGCATATAAATTACCCATGCCGAGCTTGGAACCGTTCTGACAAAACGCTGGTCCAAATAACAGCTTTGTAAGGGATATCACCCAACTGATTAGAAGAGGACACAAAGGAGTAAACTATAATTTCTTTTCCACCACACGCGAACAAAATGACAATCAAATTTCGATATGTTTGGTGCGCTCATGAAAGAAAAGATTCCTAACAAATGTATATAGCACCCTGAATATCACAAAACATCATAGGTTGAGTTATAGGGAAACCCAACTCTTGAAGAAGAGTTTTCAGCTACATGAGTTCAGCTGTCATGTGGAGCCATGGCGCGATACTCGGCCTCAACACTTGATTGAGCTTTACAGTAATTTGTTTCTTACTTTTCCATGTGAGATTACCACTAACAAATGTAAAAATAACCTATGGTAGATCGTCCTGCTACCATTAGCACCAGCCCAATCAGCATCAAAAATACACGCGCTATGAGGTCAATGAGTTTAAGACGAAGATAAATGAGGCCTCTGCCGAGACTTCTTAAGGCACCTCAATATTACAACAAGCAACTTCCAGGTGAACCTGTTTAGGAGTTTGCATAAACTGGCTAACGACTCCCACAGCAAGATATATCTGGTCTAGTAATTTAGTTTTATTATAAAAGTTATTGATATTTTTTCTAGGATAAATAATGGTGTATACTAGTTGACCGTACTTATTCATCCCATTCCATTTTGTTTAACCAATTAAAATTTCATTTCACTTTAAATTATAACCAAAATATACCTCTAAAGATCCCCATCAAAGAAGGGTTAATGGTGCTCAAAATAGGTCTATCTAAACTCACATTAGCTTTTTACAAAAAAAACTCACATAAGTGCGAATTTGATTCAAAGACTATAAAGTTTATAAGATGAAACATATATAGCGGTATTCATAAGCTACATAGATCAAAGGAACAATAATATTATATAGTTTAGGAAAAGATCATCTCTTGTGCGCATAAAGATAAGAGAAAGTGAAATTTTCAATGGAAGTAAATTCCACAGAACCTCTGTATTACTCACAAACTCAAAGTAATTACATCTCTATTAATATCTAATAGATATCTGATCATATCTCTGTTGCTAGATCCATAAGGAGGCATAGAAACAACAGAAAACAGGACTTCTAGCTAAATTTCAATGGACTTGACCTCTGGTTTCTTAACTCATTAACGACTCCCACAGAAAAAGATATATCTGGTCTAGTAATAGTAAGATAAGTTTTCCGATAAGTCTCCTAGTATCTATATCGGTGTAAATCAGCAATGTATCATCAATAGCAGATGAATAACAGATCCAGTGCAACAGATCAGTAGTAGATTATGATCACAAATAATACCAAAGATAGGATTGCCACTTTAGATCACATCAGCAGACATGGAAGTAGGTGTAGCAGCAGTACTTTAAATCATATCAGCAGTAAGAGATTAGACAGCAGAGCTTGCTGCAACCAGTAACTTTACTTATCCCAAAAAAAAAAGAAATAACTTAGAAGGGAGGGTGTAGAAGACTATCAAAACAGCAGTATAGTAGAGATCTAGAGATGGATGTTCTACTGCTCTGATACCATGAAACAGAGAACAACTAAACGGAACCAGCTGCTGGTAAAACCAGAGAGAGAGAGGAGAGAGAGGAGAGAGAGAGAGAGAGAGAGAGGAGAGAGAGAGAGAGGTAGAGAGAGAGAGAGTGGTATCAATTATGTTCTGAATGGGCAGAATCATTATTGAATGATCTTCTTTCTCCCCCCTTCGGTCTCTATTTAAAGAATAAGAAAACAGTGTACAATCTAGAAAAGACTCCACATGTGAAGTCCCAGTAAACAATAGATGGGAAAGAGAGAGAAGTATAAGAGAGGGACTCCACATGTCAACAGAGAGAGCCTCACTTACACAATGAAATAAGAGAAGAGGATAAAAACTAAAAGTTACAATCAGATAATGATGCTGATTTGACTAAGTCAAACCGGCTTTATTCCTAATATTTTTAAGCTGGGCTGATGATAAAGAGGAAAGCTCACTCTTGGTCAGCTGATGCTAGGGAAATGGGTCCATTCCATTCCAAAAGTTAACATTCCATTCCAAAAAGTTACAACAAATAGCCATCTATAGTAGTTTTACACTAGGATTACAAGAATGCCAGATGTACTATCAAAAATTACTAGGCTTGGGGTGAATATTAGCTTATATATATATATATATATAGTATATATATATATGTAAATACTTATACATATAGATAAAGTTCCTAATTACCAGAAAATTCTACCAAACCTTTCAAAATATAGAAATTCCATTTTGAGAGAAAATTGAAAATGACCACTAAAATGAAACTAGGTAGAACCCGATTTGTACGAAACCAATGCATATGAGAAGATAAAAAAACCCTTGCCATCCTTCATCATCATACAAATGTTAGTATATAGTTTCAATTCTGCCCAGCTCTGCTGTAAGTACAATGCAAAGCTCGACATTTTCGCACTACATTAATCCCAGTGCACCCTTCTTTTCTTTTCAAATAAATGACACATATAATAACTGATCAAGACTGTAGTAGTGCAATGTTCATAAGACAGAGATGGCTCATTGCACTCAAGACTTCATCCAAATATTAGACAAAAAAGCAAGTACACCAAAGGGGCAGACTGTCTCAACACAGATTCAATGACCACCAACTGTTTTGTGAGATCATCCACACAATCTCATTGGCATTCGTCAGCTTCCAATGGAATGAGCAGTTCAACTAGAAGCAAGATGAGAAAACAAAACTTATAACGTGTGTCTCATGCACTCATCTAACAACAACAAATATGATGTTCTTGAAAATTACTAAGACACATCTCAGGCCATTCATTTTTATGATTTTTATTCTAAACCATTCAAAGTTGGCAAAGTGCATAGTAAATGTTTCGAAGTACTTGGTACACATGCATGAGCATACACGGATGTATGCCAATACAAAGGGGTTATTTAATTGAATTATAATTTGAAATTCAACATGTGGCTAATCGAGACCATGTTCTCTCAAACCAACATGTCGAGAATGGGCACATCATCTACCCACATGGCGGAATATATGCCTTGTGACGTTTGGAAAATGATAGGCCCTTGTGACATAAATAATTTGCCTAATAATAATAATAATATATGCAGGAGCACCATGGCTCCAACACTTACTCATCCTTCTACTATGGAATAACACTGAGTAGCTGCATCTCCTTCCATAAAAACTTGATGCATCATTAACAAGAATAAACCTGGAGTCCCATCTTCAAGGGGTAAGAAGTTCCGTTCAATTAGACATTTTTACCAACGGGTCCTGAATACACACCTCCCATTCCATTGCACAATCAAATGACCCTGATTCAACACAGCCCTCAGCTCCAAGGAAACCCAGCCACTTTAAAAAACAGAGAGGAACAATACAGTCAGATTAATGACAGTAATTAGGCTCCTTTTTGGGGTTTTTTCTTCTTTTTTTAAAAAAAAAAAAAAAAAAAAAAAAAAAAAAAAAAAAAAAAAAAAAAAAAAAAAAAAAAAAAAAAAAAAAAAAAAAAAAAAAAAAAAAAAAAAAAAAAAAAAAAAAAAAAAAAAAAAAAAAAAACTTGGGGGAGAGAGAGGGAGAAAGAGGGAAGGTAATTGCAGTAAAATTAGACTTATTAAAGGGATTCAAAGTGAAACTAATTTTCACTTTGATATGGATATTTTTTCCCAATTTTTATAAGAGATTCTCAAATTCCACTGCCTAGAGTTTTTTTCCACCAAAAAGCCAACTGAGGAGTGTTAGAGGTCACCTCTCAAATCTTAACTCAGTAGTGCATAAAGGCCTCAAATCCTCCCCAAATGCTATTGGAGCAGCCCATGGTTCAACTTCAAGAAACGTAATTTCACCTTCCATAGAAATAATTATGGAGCTCTCAGAATAAACATTCCACCATGAATCCATGCAGCAGTTTTTTTTTCAATATAGAAACAAACTTCTGTAAAACAAGAATGAAAAACAAGTTCAACATCCCACATTTACTAGAATAACCAACCTTGGATTCCTAGCAATTTAAATAACTGAGAGTTACCATCTACTAGAAGCCAGGACCTCACCAAGCCATATGTACATCCCATAACATCTAACTCTAAATCCGGATAATGATACCAGCACTATCCATGCAGCAGTTTTTTTTTTTTTTTATACCAAAAACAAAAAAAAAAAGAAAAAAATCATTCAAAACTCTGAACAAAGATATATCTCACTCAAACTGACTCTCTATGTTAACCTACATTCTAAATAAAAAAATTAACAGAAAAATAAGACAGCACCCTAGTAGCCTCTGAACCTGATCAACCTATTCTTCCTGGTAAATCAGAAATTTTGAGTTTTCACCCCTACTTGTGTTATGGCCCTATTCACCAAGGCTGCTGCCATGATCGTTACAACCACAGTACCAGGACATCACCCAATATGACAGCATGCCTTTTTGTTGGCATTAGATCAGAACTGTTCGGAGCTGTGATGGTTGGGATCCACAACACTACACACCACCTATTCACACAATCAAAAACATGCTGCTGCTGAATCCCACAGTAGCATCACTATTTAATCCACGAGCTCACATTTCCAGAATTCACCAGATTTGGTATGAAATCTCACGAACAAGTTGCAGCCAAAACTTTTCATTAATCAAATCAATGGATAGAGCTGTGTCCTTAACATATATTTGTAACTATGGCCTTAAACAGACACAGAGCCTGTTAAGGAAGGCTGGAGCCAATCCCTGACCAATAATAGGGAATAACAAAATAGAAATAAATACTAACTGAATCCTCTCCAATTGTAGGCTGTATGGGCGGTTTCCTGAACTGATTAGAAAACCTAAACTAATAAAAAAAACTGACAGGTTTGGTTTACATAGCAACAATAAATAAAGGAAACGTGACACTAAAACAATGCCCACAATTTGGGTAACCCAGCTATGAACCACAGGTTTGGTTTTTGAACCATAAACCGGTCCAGTGGGACCAGACCAACTGCAGGCCTTTTTTTTTCTTCTTTCTCCTAATGCTGGAATTCTGCATCAAAACCACACAACCTTTATTAGTCATGTATCCCCTTTTTCCTTTTCCACTTTGCAAATGCATCAGATTTATGACATCTTAGGCAATGTTTTTTCATTAACCCTAAAATGCAAAAATCACCATATTTACTCTTTATATTAATTCTTAAATGTAAAATTGGGTGATCTACCAATTGCAAAGAGCAAGTAGCATGAATAAGAGAAAAGTAGCATACTGTGAGAATCCCATCTGACTTTATAACATGGTTGAACCATGACCAAGGCCTCTTAGATTAGCCTTCTAAGGCTGAATTTCTTTGACCAGGAACAGCCAACGGTATTACAGTTCAGTTCCACAAGATGCACAAACATTCTTCCAGGTGTCATACTTTCATAGCTTCAATGGAATATTGATTTCAACTAGGACAAATTCAAAGTATTGACTTTTACAATCCCTGTTAGTCTCTATGTAAAAGGAAAAGGGAGAGGTAGCCATTTCCCAGATGACAACCCTTTCTCCCCCCTGTCATTGGCTGGGTGGTTCTGACCATCAGGCTAACTTGGGTGTTAGGCTCCAGTCTTGTAGTCAGTGGATGGGGCGTCTTTCCATTCCAGAAGAGATTATAATTTCACTCTTTCCCCACACTTCCTCACCTCTCTCTGTGGGACTAATCACATCCACTTGGCTGGTCGACACAAGCAGAGTCGCTGGGAAGGATACAGATGGGGTCCGTTGCAAGCAAAGTCAGGACAAGAAGGGTTGAACGGAAGAACAGGTTTTTCAATTAAAATATCTTCTGTTAAATTAGCATTAAAATTACAGTTGGATAAATCTAATCAACTTATCAATCCTATTTAAATAACTAATTTCAAAGTTTCTAAGAATGTGATAATAACAAAATTCATCTAGCTGCTACTACAAACTAATTTCATGAAAAATATTTCCAATATTTCGTATTGGACCAAATGAAGCATTAGAATAACACACAAGCGAACGTTTAATATTGAGGTTACCAAATGGGGGGTTACCAAAAAGAAATTTTAAGGGAATAAAACCATTACAGCACAAGATCCGAAAATTTGTACTCACAAGGGGCCCATTTTTCAGAGCATGCTCCTTGGCAATTTGCAAGCTTGCGACAGCAAGAACATCCATACCATCAACCTGTTAAGTGATATAAAATGCTTGAGAAGTTATGGCCAACAAGAAATAGCATAAAACCAATAACTGATAAATTTAGAAATGCTTAATCATATTACAACAGCTCACCCTACTTAGATATGGTACAACCACCATGGGATTATCCAATTACCTGTCAATAATACCACTTATCATGGAGGTCTATAAGTGAAAATGATAACTATATCAATCCAGATTAACCATGACCAAAAGACGAGAAAATCATAATATCTAAAAATGTATAGATAATTGATTTATTTTATTTTTGGTCATCCCTACTCCCTAGGCCCCCATAAGATTCTACAACTAGTTTGGGTAGAGGGGAGGGAGGGGGAGGAAGTGCATATATTGCACATAATGAAGACAAGGAGAGTCAAACCCACGACCTCCTGGGTGCCCTAAACTCTACAGTGAGGCATCCAATCAACTGTGGTAGCAGTTATCTCCGATCATTGATTCACCTAGATACCAAAGATAAGAATGCCAATGTAGTTCACATATAAACAGGCATAGATGTGGACAATCCATTTGCATTTTTATGTCACACCCCCTTTACCTCGCTTTAACCACAGAATATACATATGCTACCCATTAACTCAATCATATAACAATAACCATCAAAAGCAATTGTCAGTACAGGTTCATTCAAAGTAACAGGACAAATATAAAATGCTAGGAAGGTAAGGAAGTAGTGGTAATGGAGTCAGTGAGGTGATATATAAGTGGAGAGGATACGTGCTGAATTCAGTTCAGAGCTACCAGGCAACTTACTAATATAGCAATCTCCAACTTGCAGTATACATGAGGACATACATGAGACAATCAAGGTTCTTTTGATCAAATATTAGGAAACCCTGAAAATAGCACGACCAAACCTTATAGAAACCTAGACACTCCCTGAATCCAAGAATAACCAGGGAAAATGTAAATTAAACACCCAAAAAAATTAATAAAATGAAGCATACTTGTGGCTAATCATTAAAACATAAATACATCCAGGAAAGAAGTCATCAAATATAAAATTTATATTACATTTTGGAAAAACGATACCTTAACTAGCTTCTCATGGTAATATTCATTACAGATTAGGAAATAGAGAGAAGAATGATTTTAGAGTGAAAAGAATAACGAAAAAAGAACACGAACTACGACAATTAAACAGATAATCTTTATATTGGCAACTAGAACTACAAAATATCATTGAAGCTCACAAACAGATAAGGGGAACTCGAACAGATCCAAAAAGGGAACAACCAACTACTCATCAAACTTACTTTTAAACCAGGAACATAATCCCCACGCTTGAAATAAGCCGGACTTTTAGCCGCTCTCCATTCTGCCGTACCCATCCCATCTACAGAAGCAAAGGCAAATTAGAAGAAACATCTAACAATAATAAACCAAAAGTAAAAAAGAAGAAATTTATGCAGATACACGTCCATTCTCAAACTCTTTAGCAAAGGCAAATCAGAAGAAACATCTAATAAACCAAAAGTAAAAAGAAGAAATTTATGCAGATATACGTCCATTCTCAAACTCTTTAGCAAAGGCAAATCAGAAGAAACATCTAGCAACAATAAACCAAAAGCAAAAAAAAAGAAGAAATTATGTAGACACACAATTCAGTCCATTCCCAATCTCTTTGGACTTACAATGATTATTCTCACAGACTAAAATGGAAGGCAGATCCCAAAGCGCCGCAATATTGAGCGCTTCAAACAGCTGCCCTTGATTGGCCGCACCATCACCGTATAAAGCGAACGTGACGGTTTCTTCCTTATTGTACTTCTGCGCAAAAGAGACACCAACGCCGAGAGGGACCTGGGCACCAACAATTCCGTGCCCACCATAGAACCCAGAATCCTTCTTGTAAAAATGCATCGACCCTCCCTTCCCTTTAGAGCAACCAGCCACGACCCATCAACTCAGAGAAAGGTCTCGTGTAGGGTGCCGCCACGCGAGGAAAATGCAGTGATCACGGTAAGCAGTAATGATGGCATCCTTCTTGGTGATGGCGGCTTCCATCCCCACGCATACGGCTTCTTGACCATCGTAAAGATGACAGAACCCACGAATAAGCTTGGCCTTGTAAAGAGAATCAGCGGCGATTTCCATACGGCGCATCAGGACCATGTCAGAGAAGAAGCCCATAAGCTCTTTAGATGTGGTTTCGACAGTGCGGGAAGGAGGGTCGATATTGTGACCCGTGAAAGGGACGCTGGTCTCGATTGAGAGAAGGTCATCGGTGGCTGAAGAGAAAGGACGGCGGAGGACTGAGATAGATGAGATGGAGGTGAGAGGTCTGAGAAGCTTAGAACGAGATGCGTAGGCTACATAATTCAGAGCCATCGTCGATCTACCTTTCCACTCTCTGATTTCTGGAGAGGAACGAGAAAGTGTTGGAGATCTATCTCAAGAGAGAAACAATGTGGAGCTCAAACTTCCGAAGAGAGCTAATGAGATTTTAAGCACATCTCAAAATATTAAATAATAATAATAATCATAATAATAATAATAATAATAATAATTTTGTAGACGGCAATTTCTTGAACATTTGGGTAAATTACCATCTATGCGGATTAGGTTTAAAATGCATTTAACTAACATTACATTAGTAATCTCAAGGGTTTGTTGAGTTGGTTAGGAGCTTACGCCTCAAGAAGTGGAATGAATTCGACTCCTTTTACTGTCATTGGAGCCACTCACACGATAGTAAGGGTCAGTAATATTAGACTAATCTCCCAGGAATGTCAAAAACATAATGGGATTGAAAACCGGCCCAATTCATATGGTTGTCGGTCAGTATGGGCCCTTTTAAAAAAAAATAACATAACATTAGACTAATCTCACAAGAATGTTAAAAACATAATGGGATTGAAAACTGACCCGGGTCTTTGTGCATTAGCATTGTGAGATTGGAGAGTAATCCTTGCAGGGGTAAACTTTGTAGTCATCTGGTGTAGATCCAAGGGCTGGTTTAACGACAACCGCATTAGGACTCCATTGAAACGTAATTAAATCCACTTCAACTCTTTCTGAGAAGCTAACATGAGTAACTAACCCACCATGGAATGGATTAGACCTTACATATCCAAATGTGCTTAATCCTAGTACGTTTATAATTGTTTGAAGGCACAGAATCGTGCCTGATTTGATGTGCTAGAAAGGAGACAAGTGTCCACAAGAACAAACAATATGTGTGTTCTTTTATGATTAACCCTTTTTGGCATGATCCTAATAACTTCATTTCTATCTTTTGTAAATATAAGCAACTCAAATATTGTATGTTTCAAGGTATCAGTTTTAGGCTTGATCGATTTCAATCGATTTATTTTTTTAATATTATTATATACATTATTGACCACGTAGCAACTTCTTATTAGATCTGTATATCGACCTGATCTGATTCAATCAGGATCAATTTTGAACGTAACAAATATCATATGTCTAATATTTTAACGCTCAATAACCCTCTCCTAGAATCAAAAGAGATATCAAGAAAAAGGGAAAAAAAAAGTAAAAATACAAAATGTGTGTTCCCACGAAGCAATTTGATTAAAATCATTCACCAAAAAAAGAACTATGAAATATAAAAGAAAACAAAAAATAAATCCAACATATTATAAAAAGATTCATACGTTGAGGCTCTGAGTTTTCTTTGCCGATAAACAAGGACATTCTGGTTGATCAAGAGCCATAATCAAATGATTCATACAAATAGTCTTTTGAACACTTAAGGCGAAGTTATTGTCTATGATATCCTCAAGCACTCGGTCAGCTTGGAAACAGAACTTGAACTCAAAACCACTCTCGTAGGATGAGTCAACTTTCTTATGATTCTTTTTCCTCTTTCTCAATATCTTTACCGCCCTTCATTACTCAATGCAGGAATAGTCAGGAAAAGCAATCTTCTTTCAGAATATCTTGGGAAAATTTCAGTTACTATCCAAAAAGAATTGATTAAATCACCTACCATCCAAGTTGTTTAAAAAAATACCTACCACCCAAGTTAGACAAACGCTAGTTAATGGACTAGTGGGAAAAAGTTGAAATTATGTGTGGACGTTTATACCCCTTTCTTCTTCCTCTCTGTTTTTCTGCATTATTTTATCAAAAAAGAAAAAAGAGCTCAAATGTTCTGGAAAGATTTCTCAATCCTCTCCTTCTCCTTTGCCATCACTCGGATATAATGAGGGCAAGGAGAATAGTGAAGGAGAATAGTGAACACCTTTCTTAGCCTCGGACTCACAAGTAAACCAAGAAACCCAAGGAATCCAAGCAATCATTTGAGAAGGAGTTGTAAGAAATTCAAGGGAAGCTTGCATAGTTGCGCATTGAGAAGGAGAAGACTGAATAGCTCTTAAAGGTCAGATGAGATGCTGAAGCAGAAAGAGAAGAACTTGAAAACCAGGGCGGAGAGCGGGGAGAAGCCGTTGTTCGAGTCAAAGAAGTCGCGAAATTGAAGGAGTTCAAACCCACTATGGTATATCCAGTTGATCGCTCTTTTTTAGGTTAGCTTTTTTTATCTTGATTTCTGATTTGATATTTACTCTGTTTCTCTTTACTTCATGCAGAACTTCCTTCTTGTTCAATCTGTGAGAGAAATGAAGCAAGAGAAGAAGATCAAGAGCAAAAACGTTAGCCCGGAAGAGAGAAACCCCGTTGCATCCTTCATCTTGATAGTTCCTCTACTTGAATTTGAAATCATTTTATTTAATTTTTGTTCCCACAACGAAATTCTTGAGATAGAAATTGCAAGAAAACTACTAATGGAGTTGGATTTTTATTTTTCTAATCGGGTACTAAAATGAAATTCCAAACAAATCAATCAGAGAACAGAGTAGTCCAGATTGATTCAAGGGGTACTCAAGCTTAAAAATAAATATAAAAATATATATTCTTGCAGAGAACTTGACAATAAGGGTATTATTGTCATTTAAGTATTTTGTAATGGTTGACATCAGCAACTAATGACTCTGTTAATTGCTTTTGGATCATTTTGATAAAAATTTTGTCTAACTTGGGTGGTAGGTGATTTTTTTAAACAACTTGGATGGTAGGTGATTTTGTCCATTCTTTTTGGGTGGTAGCCAAAATTTTCCCGAATATCTTCAATGACACCCTCTTCACCCTCCTCGCCCGCATATATAGAGTAAACAAAATGAACATAAACCTGGCAAAATGCCCAAGTTTTTGTAAAAACCAATGCATACGAAGAAGATACCATTGACTTCTATTTGCAGAAGATGAATACATCCAAAATATATGCAAGGCATAATAACTCGTTCACTTACCGTAATTAGTTTCATCCAATATCTTAGTTATTTAACCATAACTGTGTGAGATTTGTAAGACATTAGAAATGTTAGAGGATTTATTTAGCAAATCCTTAATTTATACACATATATCTACCAAGGACATCGCTAATCCTTCAGAAAATGGAGGAGTGCTTTTTGTATATATACATTTCTTTTGGGTAAAAATTGCTTCTTTTATAATCCTAAGGAGAAAAATTAGCAGATTAGTACAGAAATTGAAAATATTTTGCTTGCGAAATATAAGAAATTGATCATCAACCAAGAACTGCACGAAGAGAAGACGATGAAGGTAGGTAGGATGTTAAGAATAGGAGGAGAAGATGATGATAGTTGCTAGTTGAGTTTTTGGGTTTGTGTTGGAAGATGTAGGTGCAAGATGGTGTATCGTCTCATAAATAATTTTCAATTGAAAAATGATCTCCATTTATTGCTCCATTTTACTCCATTTTTCATGTAAAGGATATATTGCACGAAAATTTGGTGAAAGTTTTCCCCATGTTGTTTTCATTTAAAATAACAAGAAAAAGAATAAGAAAAGTATTTCCAAAGTACAAAAATTAATGTTAATTTTTGGGAGGTGGGGGTCTACCAATTTCTTTTATTCCGCATGATCACATTACATATGGATGGTATGATTAGTATCGGATAGAACGATCTTGTCCAATCCAAGTCAGCCTCCGATTTCGTGCAACTTAGGAGTCAGTCCTTGTAAGATAAGGCATATCCAGGTCAAACAGAACCGATTCCAAACGGACTAGGTCGATCTATTTCGTGCACTTGAACCCTAATTACAACTTCTATTATTACATCTTCAGGTCTTGACTATCGAATGGGCTCTTGCTGTGAATGGTAATGTTTTTATTCTAATTATTTTATGTTTCTATTAATTTGAAATGTTTATGGTATAAGTTACCGCAAGTCAATCAGAAAAATCTACAGTCCTAATCCTACCCTGTTAGGGTTCAATCTAACTCAGCCGGACCCTGATTGACTTTGACTGAATAAAGCTAAACCGGATTGACCCCTAATTTAGGATCGGATTGTCTTAATTGACCCTAAATCCCTAAATAAGAACAAAAAGGTTTCAACAAACAAAACAGGATTGATAATAGCAAATCAGATTCAGAAATTTGCAGTTTTCATAAACAAAATATGTTTGTGTTTCATACAACAAATCCTTTCTTTCTTTCTTTTTTAACTCTTTCCCCGATCTGATAAAGAGGCGCGCGATGCACCGTGTTACTGACACACGCAACGCAACAAGAGGAGACAATGACCCACGACTTTGGAGACAGTTTGACTTCCATATTCTTTTACACCGAAACACCATTTCTCCCATTGCATCCCCATAAATAAATAAATAAATAAATCATTTAAAAACACCTTGCTACATGATTGTGAAAGAATGAACCTAGTTGATATAATTTGGAAGGATAAAATGGTAAAGTCTGATTATTGATATCTATAAAAAAAAAAAAACTAGGTTAAGATGCCATTTAATAATGTTTTAGAAAAAAAATGATTTTCCTTTGCTATTAAAGAATATTTTGCTTCTTTTTTTTTTATATATATTTTTTAAAATGTAAAAATATACATACATGCATATAGTCATTTTTTTTTGGTAAGATAATTTATTGAAAAGAAAGACCGTAACAAGTCAAGGCTTCAACAGAACGAAAATCTTGAAGCCCAGAAGAGGAAAGTGGTCAAATTGTCATTCCCAAAGATCACAAGGTCTTCTGGACAAAAGAGTGAGCAATTTTTGTTGCCTCCCCTTGAAACAAATGAAAAACTACATTCTTAACAAAATGAAGCAAGATGAAACACATGAAATGATGGGTTGTATCTCCGCATCACATGGTTTATTTGGATTTAATAGGTGTTTGATAATCTTTATGCCATCCGATTTGATCAAAATTCTTGTACGTCTTTCATAAATGGCATACATCATAGCTGATCTAATGGCAATCGCTTCTCCCACTTTAGCAAAACTAAGGAAGATTGTATCCGAGCAAGCGCAGATCAAAGATCCTTTCCGATCTCTAATGAGGAAACTAATACCACCAGAGCTAGAATCTAGAGGTAGAACTATGTCAGTATTAATTTTGATACAATCTTCATTTGGGAAAGATTAGTGAATTTCAGACCGAAGGGTTCTATCTTCCTGATCGGCTTGCACTTGAGAATTATAATTTGAGGCTTGATTAAACTCTAAAACTCAGCTTCAGCTTTCTGAATAACTTAAATGGGCAACCACTCTTTAGAGTTAAACGCATGGTCATTACATGTCTTCTAAAGGGACCAACAAATGAAAGATGAGAGGCCGAAGGCATTGCGAGTTTTGGATTTAGATTCTTTGAAAATGGTACTCCAGCTTTGCACTCATTAGAAAAACTTAAATTTAAAAAGACCAGGCATAGAATAAGACAAGGATGATTCAAAACAAATTCCTTTGGCAGAATGACACTTAGAGGGATACGATCAATTGATTCAATGTTTTCACCGCATCTTTGACATATAGGATCAATGGGGATACGTCTTTGAAGAGGATTATCATATGAAGTTAAGGGTGTTAAACTGTTTATAATCGGTTTAACGGTCCGATGCGATGCAACGTGATGTATAGGAGGGTAAAATCAAATCCGAATCGATTAATTAAACAGTGTTAAAATTGAAACAAGAATCGATTAATAATCGATTTTTGTTTACCAGTTTTTAGACAGTCTTTCATTAATCGATTTTGCTTGAAGTTTATAAACGGTTTAAAGCATCAATTTTTCATAATTAAAAAAATATTGTAATGTTGTTATGCCTAATGGAGTAATGGTTAATGCTTATTGTGTTTTTCAATTTTATCGTTTTGGTTTTATAATTTAGGCCTTTGAGAATTGTGGTTAGACCTTGAAAAAATAGTGTATTAATTGGGGTTAGGTTTGGTTTATTAGAAAAATAATATATTAATTGGAGATAGGGTTGGCTTTTTGGGAAAATAATATATTAATTGGGGTTTGGGTTTAGTGTCTTCTGTATTTGAAATAATATATTAATAATATAGAGAATAAGATTAGGTTTTATTAATTTAACTTTTAGAGAATAAACAGTATACACTCTATTTGGTTTAATCGGTATCTAACCGGTGTAATCCGATAGTTTATATGGTTTAAACGGCTCGGTCTGATTTCGACAAACAGTGTTAAATTTCAAAACAGAACCAAACCAATTACTAAATGGTCTCTCAATTCCAGTGTAAATGGTTCGATTCAATTTCAATAAACAGTTCTATTGCAAATGTTGCACCCTTACCTAAAAGTCTAAAACTAGACCTTGGGAGCAAACACACCAAAGTAAAATGCCCTAATTTTGGGTAATGTCTTACACAACGAAATTTGTTTTCACACTTCTTTCGGTATTAAATTCCAAGAATTGATTTTTGCAGGAGGAAGATGGAACCTAACTGCCTCTTGAAGATTAGACAATATATGATAAGCTGCTGACTTCATAGAAAAAAACAGCCATGCTATTATCAGTTTGAAACAAGCTTAAGTTGATCTTTAAAATGGCTTCCTTCTCTTTTGGGTGAAAGTATGAATCTTGAATCTCCCTCTTCCATGTTCTACTACTTTGGTCAATCAGATCAGAGACTTTATTTAGCAATCTCCCTCTTGGTTTAGTGTTTTTTGGGTGGAATCCTTTAATGGTTGAGATCCATCTATCATCTCAAATGTTTATCTTTTCTCCCTTCCTAAATCCTAACTTGCCATCCCAAGCTCTCCAAAAGAACATTTTGACCTTCAAGGATATTTCTCCAAACCGAGAGGGTTGATTTTCAATCTTGGCATGGAGAAAATCAGTATTAAAAAGATAAATTACTTTGAAGAATTTTGCCTAGTTTGAATCTGGGTCAGTCCACAGATGCCATGCCAGCTTTGAAAGAAGGGACTTTTTGTGAAAGTGAGGATCGGCAAAATCCTAATCCTCCCTTCTCTTTTGACATTGGATCATTTTAAAAGTCTCTATGCAATATAAGAAAAATACCCTTATAAAATGAATCAGTGTATTCTCCTATGATGAATAATTAATTACCCTTTTAAAACACAGTTGTTGTTAAGACAATCTTTCACATGAAAAAAACAATGTGACAATCATGTGATTTCAATTTAGAAATATCAAATTCCCTTATTTACTCCTTAACACCCACCCCCCTCTCTCTCTCTATCTCAATCTCTCCAGTAGGCTTTGGGCCAGCTTGGACCTGTGCTGCGTCTAGATGGATTGAGTTTGGGCTTTGAGTTCGATCTGAGCTATCCCGAGTCACTAGTGACTCTAGAGTTTAATCGGGAGTTTGATCATTTACCATCCCTATTCCTTGCCCTTAAGTAACAATTATTGTATATAGCATGTTACCAACTATTATTCAATAGAGATTCAAGAAAACAGAGACGAAAGGAATTACAGAGAATTTCCATTTCAAGGGGGATGGCCTCCAGAATTACAGAAGAAAATTAATCTCAATACTTGTCTAAATGATACAGTATTCCCCTAAATTCCTATTTATACTATACTATCCTATCCTATCCCAACTATATTCAATTGTATCAGTTACTATTATGTTACATAAGTTATCTACAATGACTTTAAGTTGTATAATCCTCTAGTCCCTCTTAAATACGTAACATAACACCACACGTCAACAACCAAAATTCATAAATTTTAGGATAAATTACACAGACATCCCTTCTACTGTAGTGAAATTACACACCCTGTTTTTATGAAAGTTATACAAAATACCCCTATAACAATATTATCATACAACCTCAACCCCCACCGTTACTTTCACCTTAACGGCAGAGGGTAAATTTTTTTAAAGACAAAAATACCCTTATTCTGGTTTTTTTTCTTTTACTGTTCTTCTGCTTCAACCTCTACTTCTGTTTTGCTCCGTCTCCTTTTCTTTTCTCTCTCTCTCTCTCTCTCTCTCTCTCTCTCTCTCTCTCTCTCTCTCTCTCTCTCCCCTTCTGAAACCCATTGATCATGGGAAAAACAGCAAACATTCTGACATTAATTTGTAGATTCAATAGCTTCAAAGGGATTTCAGAAAGGGATTCAAATGGGAAGTTCCAATTTGATTCAGCAGGTTCTTCTCCACTTCCGTTTTCATCTTTCGTCTTCAGTCAAGGTGAGAGCCACTGTGCTGCCTGCTGATCAGAGTTCAGAGAGGAAAGAGGAAGGAAATTTGAAATTTTTGGTAGAAAGGGAAGAGGAAAGAGAGACTGAGATTCATCAAGGGAAAAAGGTTTTTCGTAAAGTCAAATGACGATTTCATTGGCGATTTCATTAATGGCGATGAGAGGTCAGAGGAGGATCCCACAATCTTCGTTCCTGGATCCCCTCTATTAAAAGTCTCTTGGCTGGTGCAGTGTTATTCAAACTGTAAGAAAAGCGAATAAAAATCTGGATAAATATTCTAATCAAAGAATACAGAGGTATGACAGGTGATGGTCATGATCGAAGGAGCAGAGTCATCGCCAATAGAGTAGCAGAAAAATTGCCACAATCTCAAAAAGAACACCAACGCCGCCTGAGAGAGAATCGAACCAAGAAGAATCCGGAAACCATTATACTTGCAAAGATAACTAATGATACCATTGATCGGATCAGTAGCGCCGATGTAATCAGATTTGAGAAAATCTGGATAAAAAAAACTTGAATCTTGACCAAATTAAGAAGAGATCGTTATTATAAATTTGATGAGAGGAAAAACGTTGGATCATTGACCAGAGCAGATCTAAAGAAGAATCTCTGAAATTCGAGAAATCTGGATCTCAAATCGAACGAAAAAACTAGAAATGCATGCTTACATCCAATCACCTAATCTCCCACTTCCTTCCACTATTTCTCCATTTTTTTTTATTTCAATTTGTTTTCATCATGAGTTACCTGCTTCGAACTTTCTTCGCCTTGACTGTTTGTTGATCTTGACCAGAAGTAAGGATCGAAGCAAAGAGAGAATGCTGCTTACTCAGCTTAGATTGAGGAATGAATATAGTCTGGGAGCTCCAGAGCTATACATGGCAGCAAACTGCCAAGATCCGAAGGCTATTCTTGATGGAGTCGCCGTTGCAGGACTTGTCGGGGTTTTGAGGCAATTGGGCGATCTGGCTGAGTAATTTTCTATTCTTTCTAATGGTTTTCTTACTTACTTTATTTTTCCCTCATTTGAACTCTGTTTCATTGATTATGCGAAGTTCTTAATACAAGAATGGATTTAGTTCTATTTCATTGATCATGTGAAGTTCTTAATACAGCTATTGATTTAGTATAACGAAAAATTTTCATCTAACCCCCAAAAACAATGTCAAATTTGATCTAACCCCCACAAATTTCAAAAGTCTCATCTACCACCCAAAATTTTTACAAATGTCTCATCTACCACTCAAAAATTTTCCACCGTTAATCAAAGAGACCCCACTCGTTAGTAGAGTCCCGTTAGTTGCAAATATTAGGACAATATTGTCTTTATTCCAAAAATAAAAGACCATAATGCCTCTCAAAGTAAAAAACACCTTTACTTACCAATTTTAAAGAAACCCTCTTTCGATTCTGGTTTATTCGTGTTCTCTGCTTCCAGTGGGAGGCCATGATCGGCGGCAGAGAAGGGGAGAGAGATGAGGCGAACGGTGGAGGTCAGAGGTAGAGATGAGGTGATTCCATCTAGGATGTAGATGGAATCGAAACCGGGGCAGGGGGACGAGGAAGAGAAGGTCGGAGGTAGAGATGGTCATCCTTGTTGTTGTGGAGCTGTAGCTATCGATCAATCCGGGTCATCACATCTAGGATGTAGATGGAATCGAAACCGGGGCAGGGGGACGAGGAAGAGAAGGTCAGAGGTAGAGATGGTCATCCTTGTTGTTGTGGAGCTGTAGCTATCGATCAATCTGGGTCATCAACCAAACTTGCCTTCATCTTGTGATACCTCTTCGGATCAGTCTTCAATCCATCCCTAATAATTCCAAGAACGATTTGAAACTGAGCATTATCAATCGAAGTCAGATTTGGTATATTCCCGATATTCTCATATTCTTCCTTGGCCTTTACTCCCTCATGGATGACTAAAGTGGCATCCAAACCATCATCAACAATGAGATCTGAAAAACCATCAGAACCCTAATCAAAAGCCATCTTGGTACACCACCAGTACTCCTGAAGTGTCTCACCCTTCCAGGTGAATATGGCAGCGATGGTAGCAGTAGCATGGTCCTGTGTAGAGAAGATGTTGCAGGAGCAGCAGCGGAGAGAATCGCAGTTTGAATGGTCATGTAAAGGGATAATCAGATATACCCTGAAGAAGATATAAAATAAATAATAAAAAAATCAAAATGAACCTAAAAATCAGCATCGTCCTCTTCAAGAATCCCAATGGGCAAAAGCAAATCTCACCATTATGAACAACATTTGACAAGTTCACCTGGTAAATCCCTACAGGTCCATTAGATTCAGGGAGTAAAAAAAAAAAAAGCTTGGCTTTCTTTTGGAATCACTGAAACTAAAGTCACAGAATCTGAGATCATTCACTTATTATTTATTGTGAAAAAAAAAAACGAAAGAAAGAAGGAGAATTTCCTACTCGCCAATTGCCGCCGATGTATTAATGTTTTAAAGTTTCATTTTAACGTTTTAAAGAAAGGGGCAAATTAATAACTTTATCTCATTTTAATGTTTTAAAGTTTCAAATAGAAAGAGTAGAAATGTCTACTCACGTGTTCAATCAAATCTGTCAGTTAAATGGGGCCGATTAAAATTTATGGAAACCATTGGATAGCAAATAGAATTTGACATCCTTTTTAGGGGTTAGATGAAAATTTTTCTACTATAATTGGAAACAACTTTGAACATCTTGGTTCCAGAAAACCTTTGTTGTTGTTATAGGTGGCACTCTGCAGTAGTTTATTTCGTTCTGAGAAGAAAATAGAAGTGGAGAAGAGAAGAAAGAAGAATAGGGTTTTGTTGGGTAAAACTAAACAATAAATCTTTTTAGTCATTTTACACATACTAAAGGTATTTTCATCTTAAAAAAAAATTAACCCTTTGCCATTAAGGTGAAAGTAACAGTAGGGATGAGGTTGTATAATAATATTGTTATAGAGATATTCTGATTAACTTTCGTAAAAACAGAATAATTCTGTGTAATTTCACTACAGTAGAGGGGGTGTCTGTATAATTTACCCTAAATTTTATAATCCACCAAAATTTTTATTATTTGTTGTATTTTTCTTTAATGATTCCATATATACATGGCTTTCTATTTCCATATTTGACTCCACTAAAATCACCAGGTTTTTTTGAGGGCGAGTCAAGTTGGAAAACCTAATAACAATGCTCTGAATACATGAAAATTTAGTTTTATTGTAATAGTTCTTGATATATTTTTTTTCTTAGGATAAATAATGGTGTATATTTGTGGATCTTACTTTACTTATTCATTCTACCAAAATATATATATATATATATATATATATATATATATATATATATATATATATATATATATATTATTGGACTTTATGTTGTCATTGTTGACAACTTGACTGATGTGACAGTATTTATGAGTATTCAGTCAGAGAAATGAGGAGAGAGAATGTCAGTGTAGGAGAGAGAGTGTCAGTGTAGTGACACAGATGTGACAACTTTGCTTATGTGTTTTACACTGTTCTACATGTGTTTCAGATGACTTACAATGAGTTAAATGGGATTTGACACTGATTTTGATGAAAGAGAGTGTCTATAGACCCCACTGATGATGTGATCGAGTTTCTGATGATGCGACAGTGTTCCTGAAGCTTTTCTGATCATGTTCATGTTTCTCATGTTCTGGTGTTGTGACATTGAAGAAAAAAATTCAAGAGAGAGAATCAAAAGAGAGAGAAAGAGGAGAGAGAAAAAATGTGAGTGGGACCCATAGGTGTGGTGGCAAGGTGACATGCCAATACGGCAGCCCACGACACTTGACATGCATGCACGTAAAGTTTCGGGTTCAAATTCAAAGGTTTGACAGAGTTTTAACTTTGGACCTATTTTTGGTGGGTCCTGCAGCAGGTTCATGGAAATATGACAGTGAAAATATGTAGAGCGTCGAGTTATCTTTCCAACGCAACTTGAATCACTCAATTCCGACGTTGGATGAGAGAGATATCGCAGTTTCTGTCGGATTGCTTGAAAAAGTCATTTCGCAGTTGTTTAGGGGTAATTTCGACATTTCACAAGTTGTATAGGGGCAATTTCGGCATAAAAAAAGGAGAAGATGCAAGATCAGCGGCTGGATTTGAGCCACGATGCTAAGATCCACTTTGAATGGCTCAGATCAATGGGGGCTAAGGTGTGATGCAAAGATTCCATCTAGATTCCATCGCGAGTTGTGATTCGCCGATTGCAACATAATATGTTGCGTCGCACCGCATGGAGAGGCTCTCATGATTCCGTGTGGGGCACTCACGGTACAGCGGCGCAAGGATCCTGATCTAAAGGCCACCGATGACTCCGAACTTTGGAGGCGCGATTTATTTAGATCGGACGGATGATGACAAATCCCGCCATTAACCGACAGATCCAACGGTCTTCAATGTAGATTCCGTCTCCGCCAATCAGGTCGCGACAACGCATCGGCGGCGCAGCTACGGTGCGGCGCGGGTGCGTGATTATAAAAGAAAAGATTTCTTTTTGAATATTTTGGTTGACCGAACTTCAAACTGCCATAACTTCTTCATCCGAGCTCCAAATCAATCCGTTCAAGTTGCAGTTTCCATATTTTTTGATGCTCTATACATTGGGCGCCGTTGGGAGTCGTAAAAGTGCTGAGAAAAATCAAAAATAGAGTTTTGAAGCTTAACAAAGGATTTTTCTAGGGTTTCGTGCCTGTGGGAGTGATGAATCACCAACTACCTCTTCTCTGTGCATCAATGGAGTGTTAAATCCCTATGAGAGGTCAGTAGAGTTTTTATTTTCACATTCATGGTGATTATGGATTGTGTGGAAGAGATTGGAAGCATGTCGATGAGGTGTGCTATGTGAATCGATCTATATCATCATTGAAGACTGTTAGAGAGTACCTAAGGGCAGTGTGAAACTTCAGAGATATTGATGGCCATTCGAAAGCAGTTGTAAGGTTTTTCAATTCCCTATCTATTTGTTGCTTTCAATATATTGTATGCTAGCGTAGGTGAAAATTATTGAATACCTAACTAGTGGGGGAAAAATTGTAAGGCATAATTATAAGCCTAAAAAATTGTGACTTGCTTCCGTGGGTGCGAGTTAAGCGTGGTGTGTTCGGTGGGTGCTAGACAGCATTGGCTTAAGCCCCGAATCTTGGCATTGGTGCACTCTCTCAGTTTTATGCTGGGAAAACCTAGAGTTAATATCCTTGTCTTGTTAGAGACTAAAAATTGAATGTTAAGTAAATACAACCCGTTGGGCATTACTCCGTGGATTAAATCACACGCTATGTTGGTGAACCACATATATCCTGTATTGTGGACTATCTTTATTTTCTTATATATTTTGAAATGCGTGGAATAACTTGCAGGATGGGTATACAAATCTGGTAGATTTGACGACTGAGTAGTAGCGAGGTAGATTTGTATACACTTGTGTGTGTGTAAAAAAATATATCTCCATCAGTTCTGGACAACAGTAAATAATCAGAAAAAAATTTCAGACACTGATTCACTCCCCTTCTCAATGTCATATCAAGTTCATCATATATATATATATATATATATATATATATATATATATATATATATATATATATATATATATATATATATATATTTCATTTCATTTTAAATTATAACCTCTAAAGATCTCATCAAAGAAAAGTTGATAGTGCCTCCAGTTGGGTGAAGGATCTAGGTAAATATGATATGATGCTATTATCTGCTAATGATCAATAGAAGACTGGTTCACCCAAAAAAAAAAAAAAAAAAAAAAAAAAAAATATATATATATATATATATATATATATATATATATATATATATATATATATATATATATATATATATATAGATCACAGGAACAATAATATCATAGTTTGGAAAAACATCCTCTCTTGAAAGGACTGAACGATAGAAAAAGGATTCAAATCTAAATATAAATCTCAATGAAAGATCATATTAAAAGATAAGAGAAAGTGAAATTTTCGATGGAAGTAAATTCAATAGAACTTCTGTATTATTCACAAACTCAAAGTAATTACATCTCCATAGATATCTAATCAAATCTCTGTTGTTAGATCCATAAGGGAAGCAACAGAAAACAGGCTTTTTAATTAGAGATTTCAATGGCCTTGACCTCTGGTTTCTTAACTTCTTCTTTGGGTACTGTGACAGTAAGCACACCATTCTCCATGGCAGCCTTCACCTGATCCATCTTAGCATTCTCAGGCAACCTGAACCTGCGCAGGAACTTGCCACTGCTACGCTCCATGTGATGCGACTGATCGTTCTTCTCTTCATTCTCTCTGCTCCTCTCCCCACTGATCTGGAGGACTCTGCCTTCTTCAACTTCGACCTTCACTTCTTCCTTCTTCAGCCCAGGAAGATCAGCTTTGAAGATATGGGCTTCTGGTGTCTCTTTCCAATCGATTCGACCACTTGCGAACGCGGCTGTTTCATTGGAGAACTGAGAGCGAGGAACCGAGAGGGAATTTGACAATGGGAATTCGTTGAATGGATCCTAGATATCCATTGACAATGGATCAAAAATGGTTCGCCGGCCACCAAATAAACTTGGGATGAGCGACATTGCGCTTGATTTTAGCTTTCGTTAAGATTGAAACGAATTACAGAGAACTCTTCTCACAATAGATCGATGCTTGTTTTGTAAATGTTCTTCAACTTTGAAGACGGTGAAACATCAGTCCTGTATTTATAGAACAGGGGCAGGAGGATTCCAGTACTTTCCCGAATATTCTCGATAAAAAAAACCGACAATCAAGACTTCTAGTGTTTTCCTTGATTTTTCACTGTGTGTATTTTCATGAATATTCTGGCACTTTCTTCCATGAACACTTCATCTTTATCATCTATATCTAATGAATCCCACACCACATCAACGATGATGAGATTCTATAAAGAATAGACATACAAAGTTCCATAAATCCAGACATTAGATTGTAGGTTGCCAATTGGTTGGGTTAGCGACCCAAGGCTCATCGATTTGGTTCGGATCATTATCATGTTCAGGCTCATCGATCCATTTTTTTTATCCGATTTTAGATTATCGAATTAGACTGAGACTAATAGGAAATGTCATACCTCAACCTAAAACATGTCCAATAACAGTTCAGTTTGATTGATTTCAAATTAATTCGGACCAATTCGATCCCAAAATTGACATACCTAGTCCAAGGTCCTATACATGACTCTTGATATAAGTTTGTATGTATCTATTATTATTATTATATGACAACTTAATTGGTAACCACATTGGTGGGGAGATAATATATTATTCAGATCAGCATTTGACTATCTAATTAACTAATTTCCCAATTGGTTTAAAAAAATTTATTTGCTAATTTTTTTTTGGTGAGCAGATAATTTATTGATTATCCAAAGAAGAAGGGAGCACAAACAACCCACCGGAGGAACACCTTAGAGATCAAACAAAAAACCAAGGACCAAGACCGACATGGCCAAACACTGAGGAAGAGGAACAACCTCCATCTTCCATCTACAAAAACTCATGTTACATCGAGGTCCCATCTTTGAACGAGATGAAAGAAACAATTGGAGTTGAGCCTTTAGAAGCTCATGGAAAAATCTTAAGCTTGATCTTGTCTTTAATTTTCCAAACTACTTCCTTGGGGGCTGAGGAATTTTGAAAGATCTTGTTGTTTTGTTCTCTCGAGATATGATAAACAATAGCTCAGAGGAGCAATTTTGCCTACCATACCAATGTTCTTACCTTTGGAAAAGTTTTTCCCCACCCATTTCTTTTCTTTCTCCACTTTCTTGTCCGGATAGAACATTTTAAACAATAAAGAATGACAAGATAATTGGTTAATTTAAATATCCCAAAAATATTATATAAAATATTAGATACTTTAAATGAAATTTCCTCCTACTTAGGTACCTAGTGTAATTTTAAGTCAACGATTGAAAACACTGAACGGCAGGAAAGGATCCAAGTCTAAATATGAATCCTCAATAGATTTGGCTTTTAAAGAAATTTATGACTTGTGGATGTGTTTGGTATGTGGTAAACCTATTCTCCCTCTAGTAAAAAAATAAAAATAAAAATCCTATTCTCCCTCTCTCCCTCCTATGAGTTATGACTTCCTACACTAGGTCCTTGCAATATCACTTCAAAATGAAAAGGTCACTCTAACAAAAAAATAATAATAATAAAAATAAAAATAAATAAATAAAAAATTCCTCATGTCCTCTTCTCTAACCATGTGACCTTATTTGAAGTGATATTTCAAGGGATCCAGTGTTGAAAGTTATAAGAGAGAGAGAGGGAGGACATGAGGATTGCTAAGTAATAAGTTTGTGTTTCCAACTAATTGCTATCTTACCTTATGTTTTTCCCAAGATAATTTTGGGTATTTATGATGGATTATTTTATGTTCATTTAATGGTGTCAAATATATATATATATATATATATATATATATATATATATATATATATATATATATATATATATATATATATATATATATATATATATGATGTTGCAACCAATGCTTGACAAAATCGATCCTTTCTTTCATTTGTGGGATCATTCTACGCTGTCGGGAGGTCTCCCACGAGACGTCACCTATAATCGCCCTGCCCGGCCGAGGTACTTGCTGATCCACCGATCGAATTCCAATCGCGATATACCAAGGAGACAAGCCCCGATCTCGAGGAAAAAAGATAGTATCGGCCCTCCCTCTCGTTTTGGGGAAACCCCGTCTCGTCATCGGCCTCATGGTGTTCGGACGCGATAACTCGAAGATAGATCTTCCTCCGGTCAACAGCATTCATGTTGCTCTGGGCGACGGCCCTCTTCGGCCTGCCGTACTTGTCAATACCAAAGAACTTGATTGGGCCCACATCACTCATGATCTGGCCTGGTCGACCCAATCAGTTGGGTCAAAGGAAAAAAAGGAGAATCTCCGTTGTGACTGGATGATTGGGTTCCGCACCGGGATTCGTTCTCCCGCTACTAATGGTAATGAATGGTATATATATATATATATATATATATATATATATATATATATATATATATATATATATATATATATATATATATATATATATATATATAAGGGTGTCATAAATGGGCCCAGTCCGGTAGCACAAATTTAACTGGCCTGATATAACCCGAACTCAACATGGATCGAATTTTAATGAACATGTTTTGGTCTCGGCTTATAAAGCCCGACATCATTTCAGCCCAAATCGAAACCAGATCGGATAGGCTCGTTAAGAAGCCCGAACTAGCCCGAACCAATATTACCTAACCCGAACACCAGTAAGGTCAATTCGGGTCTAGTTTCTTAATTTTAATGGTTTTAAATTTTGATGGATTATATTACACTGTTATAGTTCATTTTTTTATCCGAAAGATTATATGAATCTATAGTTGAAAAGAGTATGTTAATTGTTACAATTTACTGAATTTCATATATATAGAAGGAATGATGCTAATTTTATAGATAAAAATAATAAAATAGACTATATATCTTACAAATAAAATATGCCCGATAAGTTTGATAAGTCCGGTCCAAACCGAACCAGTCTGAAATCACCTCAATAAGCCCAGCCCGATAGTAATTGTGTCCAACGCAGCCCAACCCAGCCCGAACTCTTAATGGACATGTTTTGGGTTAGGCTTATAAAACCCGACATCGATTCAGCTCAGACCGAAACCGGCGACACCCTTATATATATATATAATGAGTTTGTTACGTTTATAAATAAAACAAAACAAATCTGGACCATTCATTTTTACTATTTTTTTTAATCTAATCCATTTAAATTTAGGGAGTGTTGTAATAATGTTTAGAGTACTCGTACACATGTATGGACATACACGGGATATATGCCAATACACATGAAGTATTTGATTAGAGTTTGAAATTTAACATGTGGGTAATCTAGACCATGTATTTTCTATCCAACGATTGGAATGGACACATCATCTACTCATGTGGTAGAATAGAATCCTTGTGACATTTGAAAAAATAACAAATCTTTATTTAAACAATAATTTCCTAATATATATATATATATATATATATATATATATATATATGTTGATGTAGTCGTTTGAGATCAGCAATGTCCTTTTTGACTTTTTTTGATTTCTCGCTTAAGATCACTGGTGGTAGTTTTGAGGGTTTGGATTTTTTTTTAAGTAGGAATTTGATTCAAAGACTATAAAGATTATAAGATGAAACATATATAATGATATTTATAAGCTGCATAGATCAAAGGAACAATAATATTATAGTTTTGGAAAGGATCCTTTCTTGCACGTATCGAGTGATCTTCAACCACTTGATCACGATTGAAAAGATCAAAGTCTAAATATAAATCGTCAATAGATTTAGTTTTCAATGAAATGAAAATTTTTGATCTACCATCCAAGAAGTATATAAAATTCAAGTTACTATTCACAGTTTTTACAAAATATCATCTACTATCCAAACGTTTGGCATAAATACTAAAAGAGACCCACCCCGTTAGTTAAATCCCATTAGTTGATGACATCATTTAAATTTGAAATTTTTAGAAACAATATTATTCTTATTGCAATGGTAATTATAAGACTATTTTACCATTCTCTCCACCACTATAACCCTTTAACACCAAACCCATCACCATCATCCCAACCCCATCACTCACCTCCATCGACTCTTTGCGAGTCTGCGACACCAGCGACTCACACCTGTGAGTCACATCACCATCGCAACCATGTAAGTCTTCTTGACAGGAACTTCTATGAGAAGTATTATATGAGAAGTATTAAAGCACAACAAGAGAATTGCTTGATTAATTCATCTGCTTCCAGATGATTTCTAATTTCGATTCTCGCTGGCTCGAGTCATGGTGTCTCGAATCGATATTCAATTTGCAACAAGAAAAAGAGGAAGGATCATGGTGACGGCAACCTGCTGGTTTTTACACAGCCGAAAAAATAGAATGAAGGATCATGATGACGGAGTTGATGGTCTGATCTTCGTACCTCAAATCTATACTGTAGCATACAAATACAATGAGACAAACTCATCACAGAACACATTTCCATCCGTCAACGTCGCCCAAAACCCCCAATTCCTCCCCACATCACATCAGATGGGAAACAACCACCAACGTCAAAATACCCGTCAACATCATCAACCAATTTCTATTTGACACCGATGGACGGGAGAAAAAAAAAATTGTTCTGTTCCCCTTTTTCTTACTGGGAGAATTCAGTCAAATGTTAGGTGAAATGACGATTAGGAAGCGAGATGGAAGGAGGCTTTGCATCAGAGGTTCTATAGCTTCATCCCCACAAAGCTTGCAGTTTGCATATGCTAAAACACAAAAGTCTAAGCAGATGGTTCGCATTGGCGTTCTTGAACTCTCCTGCTACCAAATCGATGCTGAAACTAGCTCCTTAGAAGGTCAAACCAGAGCTCTAATAGTGGCGTGTTTTCCTTTCTATGACTTATTCCCTTTTACTTATCGTGGCTATTGTGTGTTTGTATCTTTGATTTTTCTCATCTTTCAAAACATTGAAGTTGAATAAAGAAGGGAACTCATGAATCTTGACCATAAATAGCTTGGTTTTTCCAAAATTGTGACCACGGCTTGATTTTTCCAGAATCCTCACCACAAACTGTCCATCCTATTGAAGACTCTCAATCTTCAACCGTCTTCCCAAACTTCATGCACAGATTAATAGCTGTGTACTCTCTTTGAGAGAGAAAGGAGTTAAAGAGAGAGGGAGAGGGAGAGGGAGAGGGAGAGGGAGAGAGAGAGACGGGGAAGTAGTTATAGAGAAAGAGAGAGAGACGTGGAAGGAGTTAAAGAGAGACAGAAAGAGATGTGGAAAGAGTTAGAGAGAGAGTAGTTAAAAAGGGAGAGAGAGAGGAGTTAAAGAGAGAGAGAGACGGGAAGTAGTTAAAGAGAGAATTCCGGCAGAAATAGAAGCATAAGCTTTAGTGGAAGCTGTTTCCAGGAATCAGAGTCGGATCTCAGATTCTGATCAAATTGGTTGTTGTCGTTCATCATCTATCAATACTTTATTTCGGTGGAGACCAAGAAAGTCAAACTAGACATTTTAACATCTTTCAATTTCAAAAAGAAAAGGTAGAAATAACAAACCCTTTAAGGGGATTCCGTCAGTTAAATGGGGGTGGGTGAAGTTTTGTGAAACTTGTGGATAATAGGGTAAGTCGAATTTTGTATACTTCTTGGATGATAGATCAAATTTTTTTTTAATGAAATTATGGCTTATGGGTGTGTTTCGTATCCGGAAAACCTATCCATGCCAATCCTTCTCTCCCTCTCTCCCTCTTATGACTTCCAACACTAAGTCCCTTGCAATATCACTTCAAAATTCAAGTAAGTTCAGGTGGCTAGAGGGGAGGACATGAGGATTGCTACATAATAAGTTTGTGTTTCCAACTAATTGCTATCCCACTTTTGATTGATTTGCCTTTCAAAGAAAAAACCTACTTTCAGTCATGCCTGATGTGATTATCAAACAAATATCAACCATAAAGAAGACAATAACTCTAAGGGATTTTTTTTTTTATTGTTGCTAGAAATAAGAATTATATTAAAAAAGATGGAAAAAAAATACATCACCCTATGCAAACGTAACATCCATCTTCAATATTGCCATTTACAGATGTCATCCAGGAAATGACAAAAACCTGAATCGTGATTTGGGGGAAGCAACCCACACCATTCCGAAACAACAAAATCCATACAAGAAGACCAGACAATAACTCTAAGGAGTTGTGATCTTATGTAGTCACATATGTCCTCTGAATGAATTCATTTTTTTTTCTTTTTTAGTAGAGATTTTTTTTTTAAAGTCGTTTTTGGGTATTTGCGATGGGCTATTTTATGTCTATCTAATGGTATCATATATATATATATATATATATATATATATATATATATATATATATATAGTTTCAAAAGTTTATCTTTTGTGGGAAATTACTATAAAATAAAAAATAAAAAAAAGGATGAAAATGGTTGGACAACACTAGCACGATGTCTGGGTGTCGGTTCAGACATGGGTCTTAGATTCACCCGAGAACCATGTGGCAATCATCCGAGATAGGTTGCCATGTACTCCCAAAATCATTGGGAGGAGACGATGTGAATACATTCGAGACAGTGATGGTTTCCCGGTGTACAGAGAACTGAGAATTTTTCACTGACAATCGCTAGAGAACTGCAAGTTTTCAATGGAAATAAAATCAACAAAACTTCTGTATTTCTCACGAACTCAAAGTAATTACATCACTAAAAATATCAAAACGATATCCAATCATATCTCTGTTGTTAGAACCATAGGGAGCATGTAACAAAAAACAGGACTTCTAGCTAGAGATTTCAATGGCCTTGACCTCTGGTTTCTTAACTTCCTCTTTGGGTACAGTTACAGTAAGCACTCCATTCTCCATGGCAGCTTTCACCTGATCGATCTTAGCATTCTCAGGCAACCTGAACCTGCGCAGGAACTTGCCACTGCTACGCTCCATGCGATGCCACTGATCGTTCTTCTCTTCATTCTCTCTGCTCCTCTCCCCACTGATCTGGAGGACTCCGCCTTCTTCAACTTCGACCTTCACTTCTTCCTTCTTCAGACCAGGAAGATCGGCTTTGAAGATATGGGCTTCTGGTGTCTCTTTCCAATCGATTCGAGCATTTGCGAACGCTGCCGTTTCATTGGAGAACTGAGAGCGAGGAACCGACAGAGAAGTTGACAATGGGAATTCGTGGAATGGATCCCATATATCCATCGAGAATGGATCCAAATTTGTTCGCCGGCCACCAAAGAAACTTGGGATGAGCGACATTTCGACTGATTTAGACTTTGGTTGAGATTTAGACGAATAACAGAACTCTTATCTGAAAAATAGATCGATGCTTGTTCTTGTAAATGCTCTTCAACTTTGAAGACGATGAAACATCAGTTGTGTATTTATAGAACAGAGGCGGGAGGATTCAAGTACTTTCCCGAATATTCCATCGAAAAGAAACCAACAATCCAGACTTCTAGAGTTTTCCTGATTTTTCGTTGTGTGTATTTTCATGAACATTCTAGCATTTTATCCGGAGAACACTCCATCTCCATTTACTTGTATCTTCCATTGGATTTCATCACCATCTATATTCAGTGGGTTCCATACTTTAGAAATGGGTTTCACACCACATCAATAGTGATGAGATCCTATAGAAAACACTCGTACATGCAAGTGATTTGTACTCCTTTCTCTCACGTTATAAACTTATGTAAATCTGAGCATCAGATTATAGGTTGCCCATCGATTGAATTAGGAACCCAAGGCAACCAAATTCAACTAGGCCAATAAGACTTAGATCAGTTTTGTCCATGGTGGGTCGGTCTGGGTTGGTTTCAACTCAGACTAAATCAGTTTCAGGCTTTATATGAGATTCAGGTTAGGTGGGCTGCAATGTGCACATAAATTAAAGGACCAGCCAAGTTTCCGGTTGTTATCAGTCTTAGTTTATCAGATTGTTATTGGGCTAATTCGGACTAATTCGGATTGAAAGCCCAGTTGGAAACCCGTTAAGGCCATTTAGAAGGTTGAAGTAGTGAAATTAAGGAATAATATTCAATCTAAATTGGTTTCATTCGGGCTCATCAGTCCACTTTTTTGGTTTAGTTTTGGGCTAACTCGGACCACATTGAGACTAGTAGGAAATATCATACCTCAACCCAAAACATATCCAATATATTCAATAACAGTTCAGTCGAATCAATTTCAACTTAATTAGGACCAATTAAGTCCAGATAATCAATTCGGTCCCAAAATTGAGACCCCTAATCTAAGGACCTATACATGATTGGGCATATAAATTTTTGCATACCTATTATATGACAGTTTAATTGGTAACTACTTTGTTGTGGAGATAATATATTGTCTACAACAGCATTTAGTTATCTAATCAACTTATTTCCCGATTGGTTTACAAATTTTTACTTTGCTAATGTTTATCAACTACTGAAAGTGAATATATTAAATAATAAAGAATGATGACACAATTGGTTAATTTAAAATTCTGAAACATATATAAACATAATATATAAAAATTAGATACATTAAATGAAATTTCTTTATATACCTGGGTGTAAATTTAGATCAACTATTGAAAGCAGAATGACAGGAAAGGATTCAAGTCTAAATATGAATCCTTGGCTTTTAATGAAATTTATGGCTTATAGGTGTGTTTGTATCTGATAAACTTATCCATGCCAGTCTATATCTCCCCATCTCTCCCTCAGTCCCTCCTATGACTTCCAACAGTTGGTCTCTTGCAAAATCACTTCAAATGGTCAGAGGGGACGACATGAGGATTGCTACGTAATAGGTTCATGTTTCCAATTAATTGCTATCCTTTTTTTTTCCAAAACATTTTTGGGTATTTGTGATGAGTTATTTTATGTCCGTTTAATTTTTCTTTTACCTATTTATATAGGTAAAAGAAAATTTGAGTTTTAAAAGCTTATCTTTTGCAGGAAACTATTAGAAAATAAAATTAAAAAATAATAAAAAATAAGAGATGAAAATGCTTGGATGACACGACTGTGATGCGTGGACTACTTTTATGTGTATTTCCATCCATAGATAAATAAAAGTGATTGTGTTATCAAACATTTATAAGGTTTGGAAATAGAGAATTGTTATTAATGGGCTTGATGAATATACTGAAACAAAATCAAATTGAACTGACCCTTGACATCCTTACCTTCCTCTTGATTATTTTAGTAAAATAAATTGAGACCTAAAGGGTAATTTAGATACTTTATTTTGGCAAAATATTTTGTATAAGGTTGTGTATGTACGCTACATATGTACGTTGGAGTTCACCCTCCACTGGATGGGAATGGATGAACAATGTTTAATACCAAATTTAATAATTTACCTTTTCCCTTATGGATCAACGGTCCGATGTATGTTCGTGTACACACACGGCTGTGTATTAAGGGTTTGTGACCTTATGGAGTCACATATATCCGTGAATGATCCGATGAGAATAGATGGACAATGTTTAATATATCAAATATAATAATTTTTCTTTTTCCTAATGGATGAACCGTTCAGTGCATGTCTATGTACCCCATAGTCGGTTACGAGATCCTCCAATTGGGGCTACAATCACGTTTATACCTCCTCGTCAATTTGTAACTTCCTTGAGGGCCTGAGGCCATCGGCGCCCGCAGCCTGGCGAGACATCAATGCAACTGAAGAAATCGAAACGCTGAAAGAAACTCTTGGCAACTTGAACGCTTCCATTGTCATTCACAATGTTGATGAAGGGGTTCATCTTGGTGTTTTGAAGTTTTGATGCCGTGAATGGAAATAAATTATGTTGACATTGCAAGGTATCAAGGATCTAATGGACCTTGGATGACACTGAGAAGGGGGGTGAATTAGTGTAAAAATCTCTTCCATCTTGACCTTTCTATTTCACTACTGCCTAGAACTGGTGAAGAACACAACTGGTGCAAACATACAAACGTATGCAAATCTACCTCGCTACCACTCAATGGCCAGATTATCAGATTGCACACCCATCTTGCAATTCATTCCACGCATTTCACAAAATATAGAAATAAGAAATTCCACAACAAAGAAGGGTTACATAGTTCACCACAACAGTGTGTGATGGCTAGTCCACGGAGTAATACCCAATGGACTCCATATTTACTCAATACTCAACTTTTAATCCTTTACAGGACAAGAAGATTTACCCCGTGTTTTCTCAGCATAAAACTGAGAGAGCAAACAATGGCAAAGTTCAGAATATAATATCCAGTGTCTATCACCCACTGAACATAATACAAAATGATAGATTTTGGGACTTATATTGATGCCCTACAATAAAATCCAAACTAATTAGGCATTCAACATTCTTTTCACTTAAACTAGCATACAATGGACTCCCAAACTAGATAGGTATTTAAATGTTTCAACCTACTCTAGCATACATAGCATTGTATAAATAAATAGTAAGGGAGTTAAGGAAGTCTCACAATCAACACTTTCAAATAGCCAGCTGCCTCTTTAGAGCTCCACACTGCTCTCAAGCAACCTCAACAACTTCCACCATTGGTAGAACTCATTCTCCAAGCATTCCCTTATCAACACACATCATTCTCCCTCTTACAAGCCATAACTACCATGAATGAATGAAGAAGGAGCTTCACCAACTTCTCACATATGTTTTAACACTCTATTCAAGCACAAGAAGAAAGTGGTTGGTGATTAAATGCTCACCCAACTCACAAAAGCCCTAAAACCTCTCTCCTTTCTTTCTGTTTTGATTTTCGATTTTCAACTCTAAATCTCGACTCCCAAATGCTCTCAAGGGATAAAGAATTCAAAAACAGGTCGAATGCAATTCGAACCATCCAATTTGAACATTTGGACGGTCTAGTTATGATGAAAACAGTGTAAACCAATCAAATATTTCAAAAGAGCATCTTTTTAAATTTTTTAATACACCTGCAAACCACTGAAGCGGAGCTGCCACTGACATGACAGGCACGGTGTCGGGTTCGCATTGGCCGATTTGAGAATCTCTCCTAATGGCCGTTGGATCTACTATGAAAAAACAGGACTTGATTTCCACTGTCTGATTTGGTCAGATCATGTCATGCACGATCGGCTTCAAGATCATCCCTTCCATTCGAATCTTTTCGCCGCAATATCATGATTGCGCCTCACAAAATCATGCCACCCACCCCATGCGGAGCACCGTATTGCAATACATTCAACCAACAAGAAGAAGACGCAAGAATCACGACACCACTTCCACGCCACACCCGAGACTGCCTTTTTGTAAGATGTTAGATTTGAATCTAAAGAACATGACTTATCATCTCACCACAAATCTTGAATCCCAGCCTTTTATTTTGACGAAAATGCCCCCAAAAAATGAATATGACCTTGATAACCAGACCATATTTGAATATCATTTCACGATTTGGTTTGCAGAGAACTTCTCTCTCCTAAAAATCAAACAAACACATGGTGGGCATCCATTGCAGCTTGCGGGGGGAGGGGGGGGGGGGGGGGAAGGCCATAGGCAAGCTTACGCGCGCTAGCATGCCATGCGAGCCAACATGCGCGGTGGCCATGACTTGTAGCATGCTTTGCTGTGACTTGCAACTGGGCAGACTACCGACTGCAGCTAACCATGATTGTGGGGCTGACTGCTGCTATTGGCCTCGACTGTGGCATGCAACATGGCCCTGTTGGCCTCAACTACGAGGTTGGCTGCCTTGGTGACAAACCACCTCAGCACAATGACTTACACCATCAATACACTCTCCATAATGACTCACACCATCAAAAGTCTCTCTCCTTTTTCTCTCTCTTGATTTTTCTTCTTTTCTAAATATACCACCACAACCCCATAAACACTGCCACATTGCTTTCCTGAATATACCACAACCCCATAAACACTACCACATTGTCTCTATCACAACCTCATCACCTATGGGCATGGGACAGCAAATACTCTCTTTCATCAGACTTAACCCATTTTATCTATTTTACCAACAATTGCAATACGAAGGCCAAGATCTACATGGAATATGACAGTTGAGTCTTGAGAAATAAATATTAAATTATCACTGAGAATCGTTAGGGAGCCTTCAAATTCGAGATAGTGATGGTTTTCAGGTGTAGAGAGAACTAAGAATTTTTCACCGACAACCGCTAGAGGACTGCAAATTTTCAATGGAAATAAAATCAACAAAACTTTTGTATTTCTCACGAACTCAAAGTAATTACATCTCTAAAAATATCTAATAGATATCCAATCATATCTCTGTTGTTAGAACCATAGGGAGCATAGGGCAAGTAACAAAAAACCAGGACTTCTAGCTAGAGATTTCAATGGCCTTGACCTCTGGTTTCTTAACTTCTTCTTTGGGTACAGTGACAGTAAGCACTCCATTCTCCATGGCAGCTTTCACCTGATCGATCTTAGCATTCTCAGGCAACCTGAACCTGCGCAGGAACTTACCACTGCTACGCTCCATGCGATGCCACTGATCGTTCTTCTCTTCATTCTCTCTGCTCCTCTCCCCACTGATCTGGAGGACTCTGCCTTCTTCAACTTCGACCTTCACTTCTTCCTTCTTCAGCCCGGGAAGATCGGCTTTGAAGATATGGGCTTCTGGTGTCTCTTTCCAATCGATTCGAGCATTTGCAAACGCTGCCGTTTCATTGGAGAACTGAGAGCGAGGAACCAACAGAGAAGTTGACAATGGGGATTCGTGGAATGGATCCCAAATATCCATTGAGAATGGATCGAAAATTGTTCGCCGGCCACCAAAGAAACTTGGGATGATCGACATATGCTACTGATTTAGGCTTTGGTTAAGACTCAGACGAATTACAGAGAACTCTTAACAGAATATATCTATGCTTGTCTTGTAAATGTTCAACTTTGAAAAAGGCGAAACATCAGTCCTGTATTTATAGAACAGGGGCCGGAGATTCCAGTACTTTCCCGAATATTTCTTCGATAAAAAAAAAGAAGCGACAACCCAGATTTCTAGTGTTTTCCTCGATTTTTCGTTGTGTGTATTTTCGTGAACATTCTAGCATTTTCTCCCACGTTACAAATTTTGATAATAGTTGATGTGCATGTACTCTAATTTTAATGGGATCCCACATTTTAGGTTTGGATTCCATACGACATCGACTGTGATGGAATCCCATAGAGATTACATGTACATGTAGATGATCAAAACTCACAAATTTTCATAAATCCAGTTGTAGGTTGCCAATTGATTGGGCTAAGGACCCAAGGCCACCAAATTCAACTCAGTCAATAAAACTTAGATTGGCTTTGTAAGGCAAGGGTATCATGGGTCGGTCTGGATTGATTTTGGTTTGAACCAAATTGGTGTCGGGCTTTATAGATCCTGATCGAATCATGTCCATTAAGAAATTCAGGTTCGGTGGGCTACAGTGAGCACATTAACTAACGGGCCACTTTGGTTTTGAGAGATTATACGGCTAGTTCGGACTGATTCCGGTTAAATCCATTTAGAAGGCTGCAGTAGTAATATTTTGTCTAAATCGGTTTGGTTCAGACTATTATCGGGTTCGGATTCATCGGTCCACTTTTTCGGTTTTGGACTAACCTGGACAATACCTAGACTAGTAGGAAATACCATACCTCAACCCGAGACATGTCCAATGACAATTCGCTCTAATCGATTTCAAGTTAATTCAAGCTAATTCGATCCCAAAATTGACACCCCTTGTCTTAAGTATTATACATAACTGTGCATATAAGTTTTTAGCGTATCTATTATATGAAAACTTAATTGGTAACTACATTTTTGTGGAGACAATATATTATTGACATCAGCATTTAACTACATGATCAACTTATTTTTCAATTGGTTTAAAACATTTTACTTTGCTAATGTTTATCAACTACTGAAAATGAATATTATAAACAGTAAAGAATGATGAGAAAATTGGTTAATTTTGATATCTCAAACATATAATAGTTTAAGATATCATTTGAAAGGATAGAATGGTAAACTCTGATTATTATTATTATCTTTTTGATAATAAAATAGTTCATTCATTAAAAAGACAGGGACAGCAAAGCTTGATTTCTACAAGGGGAAGTCAGCCAAGGAGAGGACTGAGGCTAATAAATCTTTTCTGTACAAGTTAAGGCCGACCTAGCAAGGGAGTGAGCCATATAGTTAATCTCTCTGGGAACATGATTACAATTCACTGATCCCCCTGGTGGACATAAAAGTTTTAGATCCTCCATAATAGACCAAACAGTAATGTCACGGGTAGAGAGATTGCAAAAAACCAAGTTGACTACCTCTTTACAATTTGTTTCCAAAACAATATTTACAAAACCTGATTCAACTGCCGCCAACATCCCTTCTCGTAATGCAAGAGCCATGCCCACCATCACTGAGGAGAAAGGAAGCGATTGAGAAACTGCTAGTAGCATACTTACATTAAAAAATCAAAAGGAGAAACCAATACCAGAACATTCCAGATCCTTCTAAAAAGCCGCATCAGTGTTAATTTTAACACTATCAAAAGGAGGGGCCATCCTGCATCTAGGATCAGCTTCCAATTGACCAGTCTCATCGAGGATCCAAATCCTTTCCTGCGACAAGAGGGTCCTACGGGTGATCCAAGGGGTTGGGGATCAATCGACCCGCCTACCAATACATAGAGGAGGTGGGCCGGATGAAATCCCGCCCTTGGCAGGCGGCAAGTCGGCAGGAGACGATTTGGTTGCTCTCATCCATGATCTTGACAAATGAATGTACTAGAGTATCAGCTTCAATATAAGCCTTATATGCCTGCTCAGCTGTGACGATAACACCCTGAGGTGAACATAATTTGTGTCCAAAATAATACTCATTTTGGGTTTTCAATAAATACCATACATGAATGAAACAAAAGTAAAAACATTTATAGCATGCTGTTTTGAAACAGTCTTGAATCATTTGATAGAAGCCAGGGTATTGATATCTAGGAATAGTTTAAGATACCAATTAAGAATGTTTTAGAAAAAAAAAAAGATTTTCCTTTGCTTTTAAAGACTATTTTGCTTTTTTTTTTTTTTTTAAAATGTATAAATACACATACATGCATATAATCATATATATATATTTTTTTTGGATAAGATAATTTATTGAGAAGAAAGACGGGACAAGCGACAGCTCCAAGGAGAGGAAAGCGGTCAAATTGTCATTCACGAAGATGATCACAAGGTCTTTTGGACAAGGGAGTGAGAAATCTTGTTGTATCCCCTAGAAACAAAAGATAAATTACATTCTTCACAAAATGAACCAAAATGAAATACAAATGAGATGATGGGTTGTATCTCCACATCACATGGATTGTTTGGATTTAATAGGCATTTGATAATCTTCACGCTATCTGATTCGATCAAAATTCTTGTACATCCTTCATCAACAACGTACTTCAAAGCTGATCAAATGGCAATGGCATCTCCCACTTTGGCAAAACTAAGGAGGATTGTATCCAAGCAAACGCAGATCACAGAACCTCTTTGATCTTTCATGATGAAACCAATACCACCAGAGCTAGAATCCAGAGGTAGAACTGTGTCAGGTAGAACTGTGTCAGTATTAGTTTTAATCCAAGCCTCATTTGGGAATGATAAATAACTTTCAAACTGAAGAGTTCTATCTATTAGGATATGAGTCTATTACATGTATGGAGTTAAACTTATAATTGTGGTGGGATTAAGGTTTCTAGGTTTCCCTATAAATTGTCTCTGTGTGGGAAAACCTAGGTAAGACTACAAGGGCTGTAGAGGATTCTCCTCTGACAGTGGAGAGAACTGGAACGCTATAAGGCTGACAGATGAGATAGGCCTGTCAGGTAGAGATTTGTAGACTGTTCTTGGGAATAGAAAGAAGTCGATCTTTTCTCTGGTGGACGTAGGCATCCACGATGGGGTGCTGGACCACGTTAATTCTTCGTGTGCTTCTTGTTTGTTTGCGTCTCCCGATCCTAACAAGTGGTATCAGAGCCAGGTTTGATAGATCGGTCAGTGATCTAGGAGGAAGGGGAGAGGAACGTAGAAAGTATGAAGAAGAAGAAGAAAAAAAAATTAGGGTTAGGGTTTAGCATCATAAGAAGAAGAGAAAAAGAATAGCAGTTTTCTGGGCGTAGGTGATTTGCGCAGCCGTGATCAAGCAGACGATCGGGAGGTCATCCGTGGTCCGATTGTGTTGTTTTTTGGACAGCAGGTAGAGGACACATAGTTCGTCAATTTGTACGGTCAGATTTTTTATTGGAGTTTTCTAAGTCAAGTTATTCGCTCCGTACAGCAGCCTCTGTTTCTTTGGGTGAAATTTCTGCATCTTTTTGTTTTTTCAAATAGTAGTTTTGTGCCGACAAGAAGAGATGGCGAAGGTGAATCTCCATCTAGTAAGATTTTCTGGTATGAAAATAAATTTGGGAAAGATGTTATCACATGTGGCATTCTCGCTTGTGATAGGATCGCATGTGGTGTTAGATCCTTGTAAAGAGGATGGTCAGAGACGGGGAGATCGTGTTCAGATTGATGGGACGATGGTAGCTGTTCGAGGATCTGATCGGATCGAGTGTTGGATCTGATGGTGGGATTGAATCTCGGTACGATGCACATAATGGCCAGTTTATGTTGCACCGTGGGGTAAAGGAGTACTGGCGGGCTGGGACAAGGAGTCGGATCTCTAAGTCTGCATTGGAGATGCAGAGGTGAGAGGCTTGGGTTCCAAGTGCAATTGGAGTTGCAAAGGGCTAGGATAAGGAGTCGGTTCTCAAGGGATCCAATGGAGGTGCGGTGGTGAGAGACTCGGGTTCCAGATGCAACTGGAGTTGCAGGAGGACTGTGAGTGACGGTGATCTTTTCGGTGATGCTGCAGCACTGGGAGAGATGGAGTCACTTCACATCGTGCGACGGTGAGCTGTATGGGACACCCAGACGGGGTGTGGGTTATGCTGGTTTGGGTGTAGCGTTTTGACAGAGACAGATTTACAGAATCAACATCAACGGATTTTCTTTAAGGTGGTTTGTAGAATCCAAGCCAGGTGGAGATTTGTTGGGTTGGTGTCTTGTATTCTATGGGGTCCACACAATTATAAGGGTAGTATTTGTATTAGGGTATGAGTCTATTACATGTATGTGGTTAAACTTATAATTGTGGTGGGATTAGGGTTTCTAGGTTTTCCTATAAATTGTCTCTGTGTGGGAAAACCTATGTAAGACTACAAAGGCTGTAGAGGATTCTCCTCTGACAGTGGAGAGAGCTGAAACGCTATAAGGCTGACAGATGAGATAGGCCTGTCAGGTAGAGATTTGTAGACTGTTCTTGGGAATAGAAGGAAGTCGATCTTTTCTCTGGTGGACGTAGGCATCCCACGATGGGGTGCTGAACCACGTTAATTCTTCGTGTGCTTCTTGTTTGTTTGCGTCTCCCGATCCTAACACTATCTTCGTAATCGACTTGCACTTGAGAGTTATAATTTAAGGATTGATTAAACTCTAAAGAAACATCTTCTGCTTCTTGAATAACTTAAATGGGCTACCACTCTTTGGAGTTAAACGCATGATTATTTCGTGCCTTCCAATGGAACCAACAAATGTAAGATGAGAGGCCAAAGACATCGTGAGTTTTGGATTTAGATTCACTGAAAATGGTACTCCAGCTTTGCAATCATTGGAAAAACCTAAAAGGACCAGGCACAAAATAGTACAAGGATGAATCGAATTGAATTGCTTTAGCATGCAAAACAAAACTTTATAAAGATATGAACAATTTATGTTTTATTTTTTATTTTTTTGCTAACAATAGATATCCAAACCTTTGACCTAACTAATTCTACGAACCTATACTGACTTTACAACCGTATAGATCGGATCATTCCAGGATTAAATGAGAACCATTCCACTTACACTCATAGCAGGAAAGAAAAAACATTTAACATCCCTGTGTGAATGATCTCAAAGCAGTAAAAAAGGTCAATTAAACTCAATACTTTCCGCTTCTTGATACATAGGCTCCTTGTTGACTCAGCTAACCCCTTAGAATTTAAAAGGATATAATCAATTAATTCAACATTTTCACTTCAACATATTACTCCATTTGTTTCAATGTAAAATTTTATCATAAATTTTACGTATAATATTTTATAAGTAAAAAAATTTCAAAATTTTGTTTCTAGTAGGTATACAAGCGATGAAATTCCTTTTCCATCCCCCATAAAAATCATTATATTTTATCTCTTGAAAATAAACATAAATTTTTTTTTTTACATACAAAATATCAAACGTAAAATTTTACATTCAAACAAACAGAACTAAGATTAACCAGGATACATCTTTAAAGAAGATTATCACCTGGGAACGAACGCGTCAAAGAAATGCCCTAATTTTAATGTCATACACAACTAAATTTATTTCCACACTTCTTTCGGAATTAAATCCGAATAATTGATTTTTGAAGAAGGAAGATGAAGCTTGGCTTCCTCTTGAAGATTGGACAATATACAAGCTTAAGTTGATCTTTAAAATTTGTACCAAAAAAAATAAAAAATAAATAAAGGGTTGATCTTTAAAATGACCTCCCATCTCTTCAGGGTGAAAGGATAAATCTTGAATCTTCCACTTCCACGTTCTACCACTTTGGTCAATAAGATTAGAGACTATGCAGCGGAATCCCTCGGCTAGTTTTTTTTTTATTTATCGGAATCCTTTAATGACTGGGATCCATCTATGATCTCAAATGTTTATTTTTCTCCATTCCTGACTTGCCATTTCAAACCCTCCTAAAGAACATTTTAACCTTCAAGGTTATTTCTCCAAGCCCAAAGGGTTGATTTCCAATCTTGGTACGGAGAAAATCAATACTAAGAAAATAAATTATTTTGCAAAATAGTGACTCTAGATTTTATTGGAGTTAATCCAAATTTGCCGAGTTAGATTATTTACCGCCCCCCTCCCCCCTCTTTTGCTGCCCTTAAGCAACAATCATGGTATATAACACCCCATGTATGTATGTATTGTAAATCTTATCCTCCCCACTGTCTTTTTTGTTTAATTATTCTATATATACATAATTAGCTCTGACTATTTTTGATTCTCCTAAAATCGTCAAGTTCTGTTGAGGGCGAGTCAAGATATTTAGATTTACAAAATGCTATGAACACATGGAAATTTAATTTTATTGTAAAAGTTAGAAATTTCAATGGCCTTGACCTCTGGTTTCTTAACTTCTTCTTTGGGTACAGTGACAGTAAGCACTCCATTCTCCATGGCAGCTTTCACCTCATCGATCTTAGCATTCTCAGGTAACCTGAACCTGCGCAGGAACTTGCCACTGCTACGCTCCATGCGATGCCACTGATCGTTCTTCTCTTCATTCTCTCTGCTCCTCTCCCCTCTGATCAGGAGGACTCTGCCTTCTTCAACTTCGACCTTCACTTCTTCCTTCTTCAGCCCAGGAAGATCGGCTTTGAAGATATGGGCTTCTGGTGTCTCTTTCCAATCGATTCGAGCATTTGCGAACGCTGCCGTTTCATTGGAGAACTGAGAGCGTGGAAACGACAGAGAAGTTGACAATGGGAATTCGTGGAATGGATCCCATATATCCATCGAGAATGGATCGAAAATTGTTCGCCGGCCACCAAAGAAACTTGGGATGAGCGACATTTCGACTGATTTAGACTTTGGTTAAGATTCAGACGAATAACAGAACTCTAATCAGAATAGATCGATGCTTGTTCTTGCAAATGTTCTTCAACTTTGAAGACAAGGAAACATCAGTTGTGTATTTATAGAACAGAGGCGGGAGGATTCCAGTACTTTCCCGAATATTCCATCCAAAAGAAACCGACAATCCAGATTTCTAGAGTTTTCCTTGATTTTTCGTTGTTTGTATTTTCATGAACATTCTAGCATTTTCTCCGGAGAATACTTCATCTCCATTTACTTCTATCTTCTGTTGGATTTCATCACCGTCTATATTAAGTGGATCCTAATATTTTAAAAATGGATTTCACACCACATCAATGGTGATGAGATTTCATAAAAAATATTCCTATATGCAAGTGATTTGTAATCTTTTCTCCCACGTTATAAATTATAAACTTTGGCAAATCTAAGCATTAAATTGGAGGTTGCCAATCGATTGAATTAAGGACCCAAGGCAATCAAATTCAACTAGGCCAATAAAACTTAGATCGATTTTGTCTACGGTGGGTCGGTCTAAGTTGATTTTGGTTCGGGCCAAATCAGTTTCAGGCTTTATAGGTCTTAACCGAATCATGTCCATGAGATTCAGGCTAGGTGGCCTACAATGTGCACATTAATTAACGGGCCAGTCTAGTTTCTGGTTGTTATCAGACTTAGCTTATCAAATTTTTATTGGGCTAGTTCGGACTAGATCGGATTGAAAACCCAGTAAGAAACCTGTTAAGGCCATTTAGAAGGTTAAAGTAGTGAAATTAGGGAATAATATTCGATCTAAATTGGTTTGATTTGGACTCATCGGTTCTCTTTTTCGGTTTAATTTTGGGCTAGCTCGGACCAGAACGAAACTAGTAGGAAATGTCATACCTCAACCCAAAACATATCAAATATTCAATAACAGTTCAGTCGGAACGATTTCAAGTTAATTAGGACCAATTCAGTCCAGACTATCGACTCGGTCCCAAAATTGAGACCCCTAATTTGAGGTCCTATACATGATTAGGCATATAAACTTTTGCATACCTATTATATGACAATTTAGTTGGTAACTACATTGTTGTGGAGATTATATATTGTCTACATCAGCATTTAATTATCTGATCAGCTTATTTCCCAATTAGTTTACAAGTTTTTATTTTGCTAATGTTTATCTACTAATGAAAGTGAATATATTAAACAATAAAGAATGATGAGACAATTAGTTAATTTAAAATTCCGAAACATATATAAACATAATATATAAAAATTAGATACATTAAATGAAATTTCTTTATATACTTGAATGTAATTTTACATCAACTACTGAAAGCAGAATGACAAGAAAGGATTCAAGTCTAAATATGAATCCCCAATAGATTTGGCTTTTATTGAAATTTATGACTTATAGGTGTGTTTGTATCTGGCAAACCTATCTAAACCAGTCTATATCTCCCTATCTCTCCCTCAGTCCCTCCTATGACTTCCAACAGTTGATCCCTTGCAAAATCACTTCAAATGGTCAGAGGGGATGACACGAGGGTTGCTACGTAATAGTTTTATGTTTCCAATTAATTGCTATCCTTTTTTTTCCAAACCATTTTTGAGTATTTGTGATGAGTTATTTTATGTCCATTTAATTTTTCTTTTATATATATATATATATATATATATATATATATAGGTATAAGAAAAATTAAGTTTTAATGCTTCTTTTGGAACTATTAGATAAAATTGAATAATAAATTAGGGTGAATGCTTGGATGACACGACTATGATGTGTGGATTACTTTTATGTGTGTTTCCATCCATAGATAAATAAAAGTGATTGTATTATGAGACATTTATAAAGTTTGAAAGTAGAGAATTGTTATTAATGGGCTTGAGAAGTATACTTAAACAAAATCAGATTGAACCGACCCTTTGACATCTTTATCTTCCTCTTGAATATTTTAGTAAAACAAATTGAGACCTAAAGGGTAATTTAGATATTTTAATTTGGCAAAATATTTTGTATAAGACTGTATATGTACGCTACATATTTACGTTGCAGTTCACCCTACGTTGGATGGAAATTGATGAACAATATTTAATACCAAATTAATAATTTACCTTTTCCCTTATGGATGAATGGTCCGATGTATGTTCGTGTACATACACGGCCGTGTATTAAGGGGTTGTGACCTTATGGAGTCACATATATCTGGGAATGGTCCGATGAGAATAAATGGACAATGTTTAATATCAAATTTAATAATTTTTCTTTTTCCTTATGGATTAACCGTCCAATGCATGTCTGGTAATTTTGAAGTTTTGATGCCGTGAATGGAAAAAATTATGTTGACATTGCAAGGTATTAAGGATCTGATGGACTTTGAATTACACTGAGAGGAGGGTGAATAAGTGTAAAAATATTTTCCAACTTGACCCTTTTATTTCACTACTGCTTAGAGCTAGTGAGGAACACAACTGCTGCAAACACATATGCGTATGCAAATCTACCTCCCTACCATTTAGTGGCCAGGTATACCAGATTTACACACTCATCTTGCAGTTCATTCCACGCACTTCACAAAATAAAGAAATAAAACATTCCATAACACAGAAGGGTTACGTGGTTCACTATTACAGTGTGTGATGGCTAGTCCACGGAATAATACCCAATGGACTCCGTATTTACTCAATACTCAACTTTTATTACTTTATAGGACAAATATATTTATCCTGTATTTTTCCAGTATAAAATTGAGAGAACAAACAATGCCATAATTCAGACAATAATAGCCAGTATCCAACACCCACTGAACACAATACAAATTGATAGATTTTAAGACTTATAATGATGCTCTACAATAAAACCTAAACTAACTAGGCATTCAACATCGTTTCATCTAAACTAGTATACAATGGACTCCCAGACTAGATAGACATTCAAATGTTTCAACCTATTCTAGCATGCATAATATTGAATCAATAAACAGTAAGGAAATTTGAGAAGTCTCACAACCAATGAAAACTTCAAATAGGCAACAAAAAATTTCAAATAGGCAGCAACCTCTTTGGAGCTCCACACTACTCTCAAGCAACCTTGACAACTTCTACCATTGGTAGAACTCTATTCTCCAAACATTCCCTTATCAACACACATCATTCTCCTTCTCACAAGCAATAACTACTATAATGAATGAAGAAGGAGCTTCACCAATTTCTCACATATGTTTAACACTCCATTCAAACACAAGAAGAAAGTGGTTGGTGATTAAATGTTCACCCAACTCATATAAACCCTAAAACCTCTCTCCTTTCTTTCTCTTCAGATTTTCCATTTTCAACTCTAAATCTCAACCCCCAAACGCTCTTAAGGGATAAAGAATTTAAAAATAGGGCGAATGCAATTCGACCCATCCAATTTGGACATCGGACGGTGGAATTATGATGAAAACAGTGTATACCAATCAAATATTTCAAAAGAGCATCTTTTTAAATTTTATAATACACCGGCAAAGCACTGAAGCCGAACTCCCCTGGCAGGCACTTTCTCTCTCTCCTCTTTCTCTCTCTTGATTTTTCTCTCATTTCTGATTATACCACAACACCATAAACACTGCACATCATCTGTAGGAACAGCAAACACTCTCTTTCATCCTACTCAACCCATTTCATCTATTTCACCAACCATTGCAATACGAAGGCCAAGATCTACATGGACTATGACAATTGAGTCTTGAGAAATAAATATTAAATTATCATTGAGAATCGTTAGGGAGCCTTACAATTCGAGATGGAGATGGTTTTCCGGTGCACAGAGAACTGAGAATTTTTCACTGACAATCGCTAGAGGACTGCAAATTTTCAATGGAAATAAAATCAACAAAACTTCTGTATTTCTCACGAACTCAAAGTAATTACATCTCTAAAAATATCTAATAGATATCCAATCATATCTCTGTTGTTAGAACCATAGGGAGCATAGGGCAAATAACAAAAAACCAGGACTTCTAGCTAGAGATTTCAATGGCCTTGACCTCTGGTTTCTTAACTTCTTCTTTGGGTACAGTGACAGTAAGCACTCCATTCTCCATGCCAGCTTTCACCTGATCGATCTTAGCATTCTCAGGCAACCTGAACCTGCGCAGGAACTTACCACTGCTACGCTCCATGCGATGCCACTGATCGTTCTTCTCTTCATTCTCTCTGCTCCTCTCCCCACTGATCTGGAGGACTCTGCCTTCTTCAACTTCGACCTTCACTTCTTCCTTCTTCAACCCAGGAAGATCAGCTTTGAAGATATGGGCTTCTGGTGTCTCTTTCCAATCGATTCGAGCATTTGCGAACGCAGCAGTTTCATTGGAGAACTGAGAGCGAGGAACAGAGAGGGAAGTTGACAGTGGGAATTCGTTGAATGGATCCCAAATATCCGTTGAGAATGGATCGAAAATTGTTCGCCGGCCACCAAAGAAACTTGGGATGATCGACATTGCTACTGATTTAGGCTTTGGTTAAGATAGACGAATTACAGAGTATCTTGATGCTTGTTTTGTAAATGTTCAACTTTGAAGATGGTGAAATATCAGTCCTCTATTTATAGAACAGGGCCCGGAGATTCCAGTACTTTCCCGAATATTTCTTCGATAAAAAAAAAGTGACAACCCAGATTTCTAGTGTCTTCCTCGATTTTTCCGTTGTGTGTATTTTCATGAACATTCTAACATTTTCTCCCACGTTACAAATTTTGAGAATAGTTGATTTGCATGTACTCAAAACTTTAAAACTTTAATGGATTTCATCACCGTCTATATTTAGTGGGTCCCACATTTTAGGTATGAGTTCCACACGACATCGACTGTGATGAGATCTTATAGAGATTATATATATATGCAGGTGATTGAAACTCATAAACTTCCACAAATCCAGTTGTAGGTTGCCAATCGATTGGGCTAAGGACCCAAGGCAACCAAATTCAACTCAGTCAATAAAACTTAGATCGGCTTTGTAAGGCAAGGGTATCAATGGGTCGGTCTGGGTCGATTTTGGTTTGGACCAAATTGGTGTCGGGCTTTATAGGTCCTGATCGAATCATGTCCATTAAGAAATTCAGGTTCGGTGGGCTGCAATGTGCACATTAACTAACGGGCCAGTTTGGTTTCGGGTGATTATCGGGCCAGTTTGGTTTCGGGTGATTATCGGGCTAGTTCGGACTGATTCCGGTTAAAAGTCTGATGGGAAACCCGTTAAGGCCATTTAGAAGGCTGCAGTAGTAATATTTTGTCTAAATCGATTTGGTTCGAACTATTATTGGGTTCGGACTCATCGGTCTACTTTTTCTGTTTTGGGTTAACCCGGACCAGACCTAGACTAGTAGGAAATGCCATACCTCAACCCAAGACATGTCCAATAACAGTTCGTTCTAATCGATTTCAAGTTAATTCAAGCTAATTCGATCCCAAAATTGACACCCCTTGTCTAAAGTATTATACATGACTGTGCATATAAGTTTTTCACGTATCTATTATATGACAACTTAGTTGGTAACTATATTATTGTGGAGACAATATATTATTGACATCAACATTTAACTATATGATCAACTTATTTTCCAATTGGTTTAAAACATTTTACTTTGCTAATGTTTATCAACTATAAAGATCGGAGAGGTTCTTTGATCTACACTTGCTCAGATACAGTCCTACTTAGTTTTGCTAAAGTGGGAGAAGCCATTGCCATTTTATCAGCTTTGAAGTATGCTGTTGATGAAGGAAGTACAAGAATTTTGATCGAATCGAAGAGCGTGAAGATTATCAAATGCTTATTAAATCCAAACAATCCATGTGAAGTGGAGATACAACCCACCATCTCATATGTGTTTCATCTTGGTTCATTTTGTAAAGAATATAATTTTTCTTTGTTTCAAGGGGAGACAACAAGATTGCTCACTCCCTTGTCCGAAACACCTTGTCATTTTGGGAATGGCCATTTGACCGCTACCTCTCCTTGGAGCTTTCGCTTGTCCTGTCTTTCTTCTCAATAAATTGTCTTACCAAAAAAAAAAAATGATTATATGCAAGTATGTGTATTTTTACATTTTAAAAAAACATAAAAAAAAAGAAGAAGAAGCAAAATAGTCTTTAAAAGCAAAGGAAAATCAATTTTCTTTTTCTAAAACATTCTTAATTGGTATCTTAAACTATTCCTAGATATCAATACCCGGGCCTCTATCAAGATTATTTCAAAACAGCATGCTATAAATGTTTTTACTTTTGTTTCATTCATGTATTGGTATTTATTGAAAACCCAAAATGAGTATTATTTTGGACACAAATGATGTACAATCATTTGTCAGGACCATGGATGAGGGCAACCAAATCGTCTCCATGGATGAGGGCAACCAAATCGTCTCCTGTCGACCTGCCACCTGCTAAGGGCGGGATTTCAGCCGACCCACCTCCCCATGTATTGGTAGGCGGGCCGACTGATTCCCAACCCCTTGGATCTGCCGCAGGTGAGGATTTGGATCCTGGATGAGACTGATCAATTGGAAGTTGATCCTGGATGCAGGATGGCCCCTCCTTTTGGTAGTGTTAAAATTAACATTGATGCCGCTTTTTAGAAGGATCTGGAACGTTCTGGTATTGGTTTCTCCTTTGATTTTTTAATGTAAGTATGCTACTAGCAGTTTCTCAATCACTTCATTTCTCCTCAATGATGGTGGGCGTGGCTCTTGCATTACGAGAAGGGATGTTGGCGGCAGTTGAATCAGGTTATGTAAATATCGTTTTGAAAACAAATTGTAAAGAGGTAGTTAACTTGTTTTCTGCTACCTCTCTACCTGTGACATTACTGTTTGGTCTATTATGGAGGATCTAAAACTTTTATGTTCATTAGGGGGATCAGTGATTTTTAATTATGTTCCCAGAGAGATTAACTATGTGGCTCACTCCCTTGCTAGGTCGGCCTTAACTTGTACAGGAAAGGTTTATTGGCCTCAGTCCGCTCCTTGGCTGACTTCTCTTTGTAGAAATCAAGCTTTGTTGTCCCTACCTCTTTTAATGAATGAATTATTTTATTACCAAAAAGATAATAATAATAATCAGAGTTTACCATTCTATCCTTTCGAATGATATCTTAAACTATAATATGTTTGAGATATCTAAATTAACCAATTTTCTCATCATTTTTTACTGTTTAAAATATTCATTTTCTGTAGTCACTACAACAATTTTCATTTTTGGCGACAGAAATTGGCGACGGGGTTGGAAGGGGGATGTGCTTCTTCTGAAGGCGGTGGAGGGATTTCGGCAGGAAAGGCTGGAGCTATGTTCGTGGCCCTGTCAAGGGCCTCCAGTTTTCGGGCCATGAAGGCAATTATCTCATCTTTTTCCCTTTTTTGATGACAAAACAAGTCTGTCTCCATCAAATCCTCCCACATGCTATCGTCAAGACCTTCCACTGCATCAAGAACCAATATTGAGGTGTTAGGGGTCGAATTAAAGTACAAAAGTAAAGTAGAGAATGAATGACAGATTAGTGCTATCAGGGAACTTACTCAACCCTTACAGGAACAAGAACTTGTTGTTGCTTAGGTTCTTGTACTGGACTGCCCTCCCTCTTTCTTCTACCCTTTGAAGGGTTTTCATCTCAAGCGGTGTTAAGATTGGGGTGAACCCTACTACTAAGGGGTCGATGAACTGCCATCGATTACCGATGGGAAAGGAGTGCATACCCATTAGACTATGGCCCTGCCTTATTATAGCCCCAAAGAATTTCTCTTTCCAATGGGGGACTGAAGAAGGGGTGGTTTCGACCATGGGGAAAACCGCCTCCAAATTCGTGCGAAAGAAGTAGTAGAGGCCATTTGGTTTGGTCTTATGGGTCGTGAGGTCATGCCAGATAGTAACTCCAATGTCGAATAAAAACCAGAAAAATCTTAAGGAGGGGACTCTTGACAGCGAAGAAAGAAGATGATGAAAGAATGAATTTGAACCCAGGAATTGGGCAAAAATTAGGTAAGGACCAAGCCATAATAATCCAAAATCTCGAATATGAGAGGGTGACATGGGAAACGAAAACCAAACAAGAACATGTTGAAATTTACCACCATCCTGTGGAAATATGAATGGCAGGCTCGATCTTTTGGATCCGGAGTTATTAGATCAACGGAATCAAAAACCAAAAAAGAAACCCTAGGATCGTGAAGCTTGGACTCAATCATTATGGATTTCACAGATGTCACACAGTAAAGACCAGTTTCACCGAAAGTATTATGGGAAGAACTCTCAAGGTTATCACTTGAGATATCCTCACCCTTAGTAGATTGCAGGAGTTGTGATCGACGCAAAATAGACTAAAAAACATGACTAACAATGGCTTTATCACGTATCATGACTGGTTAATGGTGAAATAAAAAAAAAAAAAAAAAAATTGAAAGTCACTCAAAAGACAAACGGATCGCAAAAAAAAAAAAAAAAAATGATTTAAAATGACCTCCCATCTCTTCAGGGTGAAAGGATAAATCTTGACTGTTCCTCTTCCACGTTCTACTACTTTGGTCAATAAGATTAGAGACTATGCAGCGGCGGACTCCCTCTTGGCTAGTTTTTTTCTGAACGGAATCCTTTAATGGCTGGGATCCATCTATGATCTCAAATGTTTATCTTTTCTCCATTCCTGACTTGCTATTTCAAACCCTCCTAAAGAACATTTTGACCTTCAACGATATTTCTCCAAGCCCAAAGGGTTGATTTCCAATCCTGGCACGGAGAAATTCTAGAGTCACTATTTTTCAATAATATTATAGTTTAAGAAAAGATCCTCTCTTGTGCGCATAAAGATAAAGAGAAAGTGGAATTTTCAATGGAAGTAAATTCAACGGAACTTCTGTATTTATTACAAACTCAAAGTAATTACATCTCCAAAAATATCTAATAGATATCTGATCATATCTCTGTTGTTAAATCCATAAGGAGCATAAAGAAGCGACAGAAAACAGGATTTCTAGCTAGAAATTTCAATGGCCTTGACCTCTGGTTTCTTAACTTCTTCTTTGGGTACAGTGACAGTAAGCACTCCATTCTCCATGGCAGCTTTCACCTGATCGATCTTAGCATTCTCAGGTAACCTGAACCTGCGCAGGAACTTGCCACTGCTACGCTCCATGCGATGCCACTGATCGTTCTTCTCTTCATTCTCTCTGCTCCTCTCCCCACTGATCTGGAGGACTCTGCCTTCTTCAACTTCGACCTTCACTTCTTCCTTCTTCAGCCCAGGAAGATCGGCTTTGAAGATATGGGCTTCTGGTGTCTCTTTCCAATCGATTCGAGCATTTGCGAACGCTGCCGTTTCATTGGAGAACTGAGAGCGAGGAACCGACAGAGAAGTTGACAATGGGAATTCGTGGAATGGATCCCATATATCCATCGAGAATGGATCGAAAATTGTTCGCCGGCCACCAAAGAAACTTGGGATGAGCGACATTTCGACTGATTTAGACTTTGGTTAAGATTCAGACGAATAACAGAACTCTAATCAGAATAGATCGATGCTTGTTCTTGTAAATGTTCTTCAACTTTGAAGACAAGGAAACATCAGTTGTGTATTTATAGAACAGAGGCGGGAGGATTCCAGTACTTTCCCGAATATTCCATCGAAAAGAAACCGACAATCCAGATTTCTAGAGTTTTCCTTGATTTTTCGTTGTGTGTATTTTCATGAAGATTCTAGCATTTTCTCCTGAGAACACTCCATCTCCGTTTACTTGTATCTTCTAATGAATTTCATCATCATCTATATTCAGTGGGTCCCACACTTAAGGAATGAGTCTAACACCACATCAACGGTGATGAGATCTCATGGAGAGTATTTGTACTTGCAAATGATTTGTACTCCTTTCTCCCACGTTATAAACTTTTGTAAATCCAAGCATGAGATTGGAGGTTGCCAATCGATTGAATTAGGGACCCAAGGCAATCAAATTCAACTAGGCCAATAAAACTTAGATCAATTTTGTCTACAGTGGGTCGGTCTGGGTCGATTTTGGCTCGGGCCAAATCATCAGGCTTTATAGGTCTTGACCGAATCATGTCCATGAGATTCAAGTTAGGTGGGCTGCAATGTGCACATTAATTAACGGACCAGTCTAGTTTCCAGTTGTTATTAAGCTTAGTTTATCAGATTGTTATTGGGTTAGTTCGGACTAGTTCGGATTGAAAGCCCACAAGGAAACCCGTTAAAACCATTTAAAAGGTTGAAGTAGTGAAATTAAGGAATAATATTCGATCTAAATTGGTTTGATTTGGGCTTATCGGTCCTCTTTTTCGGTTTAGTTTTGGGCTAGCTCGGATCAGATCGAGACTTGTAGGAAATGTCATACCTCAACCCAAAACATATCCAATATTCTATAACAGTTCAATCGAAGCGATTTCAAGTTAATTAGGACCAATTCAGTCCAGCCTATTGATTCGGTCCCAAAATTGAGACCCCTATTCTAAGGTCCTATACATGATTGGGCATATAAATTTTTACATACCTATTATATGACAATTTAGTTGGTAACTACATTGTTGTGGAGATAATATATTGTCTACAACAGCATTTAATTATCTGATCAACTTATTTACCAATTGGTTTATAAATTTTTACTTTGCTAATGTTTATCAACTACTAAAAGTGAATATATTAAACAATAAAGAATGATGAGACAATTGGTTAATTTAAAATTCCAAAACATATATAAACATAATATATAAAAATTAGATACATTAAATGAAATTTCTTTATATACCTGAGTGTAATTTTAGATCAACTATTGAAAGCAGAATGACAGGAAAGGATTCAAGTCTAAATATGAATCCCCAGTAGATTTGGCTTTTAATGAAATTTATGACTTATGGGTGTGTTTGTATCTGGTAAACCTATCCATGCCAGTCTATATCTCCCCATCTCTCCCTCAGTCCCTCCTATGACTTCCAACCGTTAGTCTCTTGCAAAATCACTTCAAATGGTCAGAGGGGACGACATGAGGATTGCTACGTAATAGGTTCATGTTTCCAATTAATTGCTATCCTTTTTTTCCAAAACATTTTTTGGGTATTTGTGATGAGTTATTTTATGTCCATTTAATTTTTCTTTTACCTATATGTATAGGTAAAAGAAAAATTAAGTTTTAAAAGCTTATCTTTTGCGGAAACTATTAGAAAATAAAATTTAAAAATAATAAAAATAAGGGATGAAAATGCTTGGATGACACAACTGTGATGCGTTGATTTCTTTTATGTGTATTTCCATCCATAGATAAATAAAAGTGATTGTGTTATCAGACATTTATAGGGTTTGGGAGTGGAGAATTGTTATTAATGTACTTGATGAATATACTGAAACAAAATCAGATTGAACCGACCCCTTGACATCCTTACCTTCCTCTTGAATATTTTAGTAAAACAAATTAAGTCCTAAAGGGTAATTTGGATATTTTATTTTGGCAAAATGTTTTGTATAAGACTGTGTATGTACGCTACATATGTACGCTGCAATTCACCCTCCATTGGATGGGAATGGATGAACAATGCTTAATACCAAATTTAATAATTTACCTTTTCCCTTATAGATGAACAGTCCGATGTATGTTCTTGTACATACACGGCCTTGTATTAAGGGGTTGTGACCTTATGGAGTCACATATATCCGTGAATGGTCCGATGAGAATAGATGGAAAATGTTTAATATCAAATTTAATAATTTTTCTTTTTCCTTTTGGATGAACCGTCCAATGCATGTCGGTGTATTCAATAGTCGGTTATGTGATCCTCCAATTGGGGTTACAATCACATTTATATCTCCTCGTCAATATGTAACTTCCTTGAGGGCCTGAGGCCATCGGCGCCCGCAGCCCTGGCGAGTCGTCAATGCAATTGAAGAAATCGAAACGCTGAAAGAAACTCTTGGTAGCTTGAACGATTCCATTGTCATTCACAATGTTGATGAAGGGGTTCGTCTTGGTGTTTTTGATGTTTTGATGCCCTAAATGGAAAAAAATTATGTTGACATTGCAGGGTATCAAGGATCTGATGGGCCTTGGATGACACTGAGAAGGGTGTGAATCAGTGAAAAAATCTTTTCCAACTTGATCCTTCTATTTCACTACTGCCTAGAACAGGTGAAGAACACAACTGGTGCAAATATACAAGTGTATGAAAATCTACCTCGCTCCCACTCAGTGGCCAGATCTACCAGATTTGCACACTCATCGTGTAGTTCATTCCACGCATTTAACAAAATACATAAATAAAATATTCCACAACATAGAAGGGTTACGTGGTTCACCACCACAGTGTGTGATGGCTAATCCACAGAGTAATGCCTAATGGACTTCGTATTTACTCAATACTCAACTTTTAGTCCTTTACAGGACAAGAAGATTTACCCTGTGTTTTCTCAGCATAAAACTGAGAGAGCAAACAATGACAGAGTTCAAGCTATAATAGCAAGTGTCCATTACCCACTGAACACAATACAAAATAGTAGATTTTGAGGCTTATAGTGATGCCCCACAATAAAACCCAAACTAATTAGGCATTCAATAGTCTTTTCACCTAAATTAGCATACAATGGACTCCCATACTAGATAGGCATTCAGATGTTTCAACCTACTCTAGCATACATAGCATTGTATCAATAAACGGTAAGGGAGTTAGGGAAGTCTCACAACCAACGCTTTCAAGTAGCCAGCAGCCTCTTTGGAGCTCCACACTGCTCTCAAGCAACCTCAACAACTTCCACCATTGGTAAAACTCATTCTCCAAGCATTCCTTTATCAACACACATCATTCTCCCTCTTATAAGCAATAACTACTATGAATGAATGGAGAAGGAACTTCACCAACTTCTCACATATGTTTAACACTCCATTCAAGCACAAGAAGAAAGTGGTTGGTGATTAAATGCTCACCCAACTCACAAAAGCCCTAAAACCTCTCTCCTTTCTTTCTCTTCAGATTTTCGATTTTCAACTATAAATCTCGACCCCCAAACGCTCTCAAGGGATAAAGAATTCAAAAACATGTCGAGTGCAATTCGAACCATCCGATTTGGACATCGGACAATCGAGTTATGATGAAAACAGTGTAAGCCAATCAATATTTCAAAAGAGCATTTTTTTAATTTTATTATACACCCGCGAGGCACAGAAGCCGAGTTGCCGCTGACATGGCAGGACGATGTCGAGTTCGCATTGGCAGATTTGAGAACCTCTCATAATGGCCGTTGGATCTACTATGAAAAAGCAGGATTTGATTTCCGCCGCCGGATTCGGTCAGATCGTGTCAAGCACGATCGGCTTCAAGATCATCCCTTCATTTCGAATCTTTCCACCACACTATCATGATTGCGCCTCACAAAATCATACCACCAACCCCATGCAATGCGGAGCACCATATTGCAATACATTTGACCAAGAAAAAGGCTCACGCAAGAATCATGACGCCACATCCGCACCATACCCGAGCCTGCCTTTTTGTAAGCTATTAGATCAAGATCTAAAGAGCATGGTTCATAATCTCACCACAGATCTTGAATCTCGGCCTTTTATTTTGTTGAAAATGCCCCCAGAAAGATGAAAATGCCCCCAAAAAAATGGATATGACCTCAATAACCAGAACATATTGTTCTGAATATCACTTCAGGGTTTGCTTTCTAGAGAGCTTTTCCCTCTCCTGAAAATCAAACAAACACATGATGGGCATCCATTGAGGCTTGTCAAAGGGAAGGCCATGGGCAAACCTACGCAAACACAGGCATGCCATGTGAGCCAACATGCGCAGCAGCCATGGCTTGCAGCATGCCTTGCTGCGACTTACAACTGAGCATGACTTACAACTGAGCATGCTGCCTGTGGGGCTAACTGCTACTACTGGCCTCTACTGCAGCATGCAGCATGGCCCTGTTGGCCTTGGCTATGAGGTTGGTTGCCACAGTGGCAGACCACCTTGGCATGATGGGTCACACCATCAATACGTTCTCTCTCCTCTTTCTCTCTCCTGATTTTTCTCTCTTTTCTGAATATACCACAACACTATAAACACTACCACATCCACATTAATCAAAACCACATCGCACGTGGGGACAGCAAACACTCTCTTTCATCATACTTAGCCCATTTTATCTATTTTACCAACAATTGCAATAATAAGGCCAACATCTACATGGAATTTGACAATTGAGTTTTGAGAAATAAATATTAAATTATCACTGAGAATCCTTAGGGAGCCTTCAAATTCGAGACACTGATGGTTTCCCGGTGTACAGAGAACTGAGAATTTTTCACCGACAATCGCTAGAGAACTGCAAGTTTTCAATGGAAATAAAATCAACAAAACTTCTGTATTTCTCACGAACTCAAAGTAATTACATCACTAAAAATATCAAAAAGATATCCAATCATATCTCTGTTGTTAGAACCATAGGGAGCATGTAACAAAAAACAGGACTTCTAGCTAGAGATTTCAATGGCCTTGACCTCCGGTTTCTTAACTTCTTCTTTGGGTACAGTGACAGTAAGCACTCCATTCTCCATGGCAGCTTTCACCTGATCGATCTTAGCATTCTCAGGCAACCTGAACCTGCGCAGGAACTTGCCACTGCTACGCTCCATGCGATGCCACTGATCGTTCTTCTCTTCATTCTCTCTGCTCCTCTCCCCACTGATCTGGAGGACTCTGCCTTCTTCAACTTCGACCTTCACTTCTTCCTTCTTCAGACCAGGAAGATCGGCTTTGAAGATATGGGCTTCTGGTGTCTCTTTCCAATCGATTCGAGCATTTGCGAACGCTGCCGTTTCATTGGAGAACTGAGAGCGAGGAACCGACAGAGAAGTTGACAATGGGAATTCGTGGAATGGATCCCATATATCCATCGAGAATGGATCGAAAATTGTTCGCCGGCCACCAAAGAAACTTGGGATGAGCGACATTTCGACTGATTTAAACTTTGGTTGAGATTTAGACGAATAACAGAACTCTTATCAAAATAGATCGATGCTTGTTTTTGAAAATGTTCTTCAACTTTGAAGACGATGAAGCATCAGTTGTGTATTTATAGAACAGAGGCGGGAGGATTCCAGTACTTTCCCGAATATTCCCTCGAAAAGAAACCGACAATCCAGATTTCTAGAGTTTTCCTTGATTTTTCGTTGTGTGTATTTTCATGAACATTCTAGCATTTTATCCGAATATCAGATTATAGGTTGCCAATCGATTGAATTAGGGATCCAAGGCAACCAAATTCAATTAGGCCAATAAAACCTAGATCAGTTTTGTCTATGGTGGGTTGGTCTTGGTTGATTTTGGCTCGGGCTAAATCAGTTTTAGGTTTTATAGGTCTTGATCGAATCATGTCCATGAGATTCAGGTTAGGTGGACTGCAATGTGCACATTAATTAACGGACCAGTCTAGTTTCTGATTATTATCAGGCTTAGTTTTGGACTAATTTGGACTAATTCGGGTTGAAAGCTCAATAGGAAACCCGTTAAGGCCATTTAGAAGGTTGAAGTAATGAAATTAAAGAATAATATTCAATCTAAATTGGTTTGATTCAGGCTCATCGGTCCACTTTTTCGGTTTAGTTTTGGGCTAACTCGGACCACATCGAGACTAGTAGGAAATATCATACCTCAACCCAAAACCTATCGAATATATTCAATAACAGTTCAGTCGGATCAGTTTCAAATTAATTAGGACCAATTCAGTCCAAATAATCGATTCGGTCCCAAAATTAAGACCCCTAATCTAAGGTCCAATATATGATTGGGCATATAAATTTTTGCATACATATTATGTGACAATTTAGTTGGTAACTACATTGTTGTGGAGATAATATATTGTCTACAACAGCATTTAATTATCTGATCAGCTTATTTCCCAATTGGTTTACAAATTTTTACTTTGCTAATGTTTATCAACTACTAAAAGTGAATATATTAAACAATAAAGAATGATGAGACAATTGGTTAATTTAAAAATCCAAAACATATATAAACATAATATATAAAAATTAGATACATTAAATGAAATTTCTTTATATACCTGAGTGTAATTTTAGATCAACTATTGAAAGCAGAATGACAGGAAAAGATTCAAGTCTAAATATGAACCCTTGGCTTTTAATGAAATTTATGACTTATAGGTGTGTTTGTATCTGGTAAACCTATCCATGCCAGTCTATATCTTCCCATCTCTCCCTCAGTCCCTCCTATGACTTCCAACAGTTGGTCTCTTGCAAAATCACTTCAAATGGTCAGAGGGGGCGACATGAGGATTGCTATGTAATAGGTACATGTTTCCAATTAATTGCTACCCTTTTTTTTTCCAAAACATTTTTGGGTATTTATGATGAGTTATTTTATGTTCGTTTAATTTTTCTTTTAAATATTTATATAGGTAAAAGAAAAATTAAGTTTTAAAAGCTTATCTTTTGCAAGAAACTATTTGAAAATAAAAGTAAAAAATAATAAAAATAAGGGATGAAAATGCTTGGATGACACGACTATGATGCCTGGACTACTTTTTATGTGTATTTCCATCCATAGATAAATAAAAGTGATGGTGTTATCAGACATTTATAGGGTTTGGAAATAGAGAATTGTTATTAATGGGCTTGATGAATATACTGAAACAAAATCAGATTGAACCGACCCCTTGACATCCTTACCTTCCTCTTGATTATTTTAGTAAAACAAATTGAGACCTAAAGGGTAATTTAGATATTTTATTTTGGCAAAATATTTTGTATAAGGCTGTGTACGTACACTACATATGTACGTTGCAGTTCACCCCCCATTGGATGGGAATCGATGAACAATGTTTAATTCCATATTTAATAATTAACCTTTTCCCTTATGGATGAATGGTCTGATGTATGTTCGTGTACACACACGGCCGTGTATTAAGGGTTTGTGACCTTATGGAGTCACATATATCCGTGAATGGTTCGATGAGAATAGATGGACCATGTTTAATATATCAAATTTAATAATTTTTCTTTTTCCTTATGGATGAACCATCCAGTGCATGTCTGTGTACTCCATGGTCGGTTACGAGATCCTCCAATTGGGGCTACAATCACGTTTATACCTCCTCGTCAATTTGTAACTTCCTTGAGGGCTTGAGGCCATCGGTGCCCGCAGCCCTGACGAGACGTCAATGCAACTGAAGAAATCGAAACACTGAAAGAAACTCTTGGCAACTTGAACGCTTCCATTGTCATTCACAATGTTGATGAAGGGGTTCATCTTATTGTTTTTGAAGTTTTGATGCTGTGAATGGAAAAAAATTATGTTGACATTGCAAGGTATCAAGGATCTGATGGACCTTGGATGACACTGAGAGGGGGGGTGAATCAGTGTAAAAATCTTTTTCATCTTGACCCTTCTATTTCACTACTGCCTAGAACTAGTGAAGAACACAACTGTTGCAAATACACAAGCGATACACGCGTATGAAAATTTCCCCGCCTTTACCATACATAAAAAACTCCAACACTCAATGGCCACCACGTGTGCGGCGGTCCACGATCCCAATGGGCTCCGTATCGATTTGCACACTCATATTGTAGTTCATTCCACGCACTTCACAAAATACATAAATAAAACATTCCACAACCCGGCTAACCTTGGTTTTTCGAAGGGTTATACCACGTGGTTCACCACCACGGTGTGTGAATTGGTCTCAGGTCCCACTGGAATTTAATGCCCCCTAACGGAGAAAGCTTCGGTATTTACTCAATGCCTCAACTTTTTAGTCCCTTTAAACCTAGAGACAAGAAGATTTACCGAGCGCTCTAACTCAAAGCCTAGACTAGAATGCATGAGAAACTCCGGAGGATGATCCCCCCAAAGAACCCATTCGCCCTTCCCGGTATAACCATGTTGGCCACAACATACCTTAATCATAATATCGGAATTTAGCAAGTGTCCATTACCCACTGAACACAATACAAAATAGTAGATTTTGAGCCTTATAGTAATGCCCCACAATAAAACCCAAACTAATTAAACATTCAATAGTCTTTTCACCTAAACTAGCATACAATGGACTCCCAGACTAGATAGGCATTCAAATGTTTCAACCTACTCTAGAATACATAGCATTGTATCAATAAACAGTAAGGGAATTAGGGAAGTCTCACAACCAACGCTTTCAAGTAGCCAGCAGCCTCTTTGGAGCTCCACACTACTTTCAAGCAACCTCAACAACTTCCACCATTGGTAGAACTCATTCTCCAAGCATTCCCTTATCAACACACATCATTCTCCCTCTTACAAGCAATAACTACCATGAATGAATGAACAAGGAGCTTCACCAACTTCTCACATATGTTTAACACTCCATTCAAGCACAAGAAGAAAGTAGTTGGTGATTAAATGCTCACCCAACTCCCAAAAGCCCTAAAACCTCTCTCCTTTCTTTCTCTTTAGATTTTCGATTTGCAGCTCTAAATCTCGACCCCTAAATGCTCTCAAGGGATAAAGAATTCAAAACAGGTCGAATGCAATTCGAACCATCCAATTTGAACATTGGACGGTCGAGTTATGATGAAAACAGTGTAAGCCAATCAAATATTTCAAAAGAGCATCTTTTTAAATTATATTATACACCCGCAAAGCACTGAAGCCGAGTTGTCGCTGACATGGCAGGCACGATGTCGAGTTCGCATTGGCAGATTTGAGAATCTCTCGTAATGGCCGTTGGATCTGCTGTGAAAAAGCAGGATTTGATTTCCGCCGTCGGATTTGGTCAGATCGTGTCAAGCACGATCGGCTTCAAGATCATCCCTTCGATTCGAATCTTTCTGCCGCACTATCATGATTGTGCCTCAAAAAATCATGCCGCCAACCCCATGCAATGCGGAGCACCATATTGCAATACATTCGACCAAGAAAAAGGCTCACGCAAGAATCATGACGCCACTTCCGCGCCACACCCGAGCCTGCCTTTCTGTAAGTTGTTAGATCTGGATGTAAAGAGCATGGCCCATCATCTCACCATAGATCTTGAATCTCGGCTTTTTATTTTGACAAAAATGCCCCCAAAAAAATGGATATAACCTCAGTAACCAGAACATATTGTTCTGAATATCATTTTAGGGTTTGCTTTCCAGAGAGTTTTTCTCTCTCCTAAAAATCAAACAAACACATGGTGGGCATCCATTGCGGCTTGTTGAAGGGAAGGCCATGGGCGAGCCTACGCGAACGCAGGCATGCCATGCAAGCCAACATCAAGCCAACATGTACAACGGCCATGGCTTGCAGCATGCCTTGCTGTGACTTACAGCTGGGCATGCTGCCTATGGGGCTAACTGCTGCTATTGGCCTCTACTGCGGCATGCAACATGGCCCTGTTGGCCTTGGCTATGAGGTTGGCTGCCATAGTGGCAAATAAGGGTATCAAAACTGGGCCCGGCCTGGTAGTACAGACCGATATAACCCGAACTCAGCCCGGTATAACCCGAACTCAGCCCGGACCGAACCTTAACGGACAGATTTTGGACTGAGCTTGTAAAACCCGACACCATTTCAGCCCAAACCAAAACCAAACCGAACCGATCCGTTAAGAAGCCCGAATTAGCCTAAATCGATAAAACGCAACCCGAACACAGATAAAGTCCGTTCGGACCTAATTTCTTAATTTTAATGGTTTTAAATTTTAATAGATTGTGTTACACTATTAGAGTTCACTTCATAATCTAAAAAATTATGTGAATGTATAGTTGAAAAGATTACGTTAATTGTTATAGTTTATTAAATTACATACATATGAAAAGAATAACACTAATTTTATAAATAGAAATAATAAAATAGACTATATATTTTACATATAAAAAGAGCCCGATAAAGTCGATAAGTCCGATCCGAACCGAACCAATCTAAAATCACCTCAATAAATCCAACCCGATAACAAATCAACACGGAACCAATCCGTTAATTATTATGTCCATTACAACCCACCCCAGCCCGAACTCTTAATAGACATATTTTGGATTGAGCTTATAAAACTTGATACCGATCAAATTCGGATCGAAACCAACCCAGACCGACCTGTTGACACCCTTAGTGATAAACCACCTCGACATGATGGGTCACACCATCCATACGCTCTCTCTCTCTTATTTTTTTCTCTTTTCTCAATATATCACAGCACCATAAAAACTGCCACATTGCCTGTATCAAAACCACATCGCCCGTGGGGGCTGCAAACACTCTCTTTCGGCATACTTAGCCCATTTTATCTATTTTACTAACAATTGCAATACTAAGGCCAACATCTACATCGAATTTGACAATTGAGTTTTTGAGAAACAAATATTAAATTATCACTAAGAATCCTTAGGGAGCCTTCAAATTCGAGACAGTGATGGTTTCCCGGTGTACAGAGAACTGAGAATTTTTCACTGACAATCGCTAGAGAACTGCAAGTTTTCAATGGAAATAAAATCAACAGAACTTCTGTATTTCTCACGAACTCAAAGTAATTACATCACACAAAATATCAAAAAGATATCCAATCATATCTCTGTTGTTAGAACTATAGGGAGCATGTAACAAAAAACAGAACTTCTAGCTAGAGATTTCAATGGCCTTGACCTCTGGTTTCTTAACTTCTTCTTTGGGTACAGTGACACTAAGCACTCCATTCTCCATGGCAGCTTTCACCTGATCGATCTTAGCATTCTCAGGCAACCTGAACCTGCGCAGGAACTTACCACTGCTACGCTCCATGCGATGCCACTGATCGTTCTTCTCTTCATTCTCTCTGCTCCTCTCCCCACTGATTTGGAGGACTCTGCCTTCTTCAACTTCGACCTTCACTTCTTCCTTCTTCAGACCAGGAAGATCGGCTTTGAAGATATGGGCTTCTGGCGTCTCTTTCCAATCGATTCGAGCATTTGTGAACGCTGCCGTTTCATTGGAGAACTGAAAGCGAGGAACCGACAGAGAAGTTGACAATGGGAATTCGTGGAATGGATCCCATATATCCATCGAGAATGGATCGAAAATTGTTCGCCGGCCACCAAAGAAACTTGGAATGAGCGACATTTCGACTGATTTAGACTTTGGTTGAGATAGATCGATGCTTGTTTTTGTAAATGTTCTTCAACTTTGAAGACGATGAAACATCAGTTGTGTATTTATAGAACAGAGGCGGGAGGATTCCAGTACTTTCCCGAATATTCCATCGAAAAGAAACGAACAATCCAGATTTCTAGTGTTTTCCTTGATTTTTTGTTGTGTATTTTCATGAACATTCTAGCATTTTCTCCGGAGAACACTCCATCTCCATTTACTTGTATCTTCTATTTGGATTTCATCACCATGTATATTCAGTGGGTCTCATATTTTAGAAGTGGGTCTCATACCACATCAATAGTGATGAGATCCCATAGAAAGTACTTGTACATGCAAGTGATTTGTACTCTTTTCTCCCACGTTATAAACTTTTGTAAATCCGAGCATCAGATTATAGGTTGCCCATTGATTGAATTAGGGACCCAAGGCAACCAAATTCAACTAGGCCAATAAAACTTTGATCAGTTTTGTCAATGGTGGGTCGGTTTGGGTGGGTTTCAGCTTGGGCTAAATCAGTTTCAGGCTTTATAGGTCTTGACCGAATCATGTCCATGAGATTCAGGTTAGGTGGGCTGTAATGTGCACATTAATTAACGGACCAGTCTAGTTTCCATTTGTTATCAGTCTTAGTTTATCAGATTGTTATTGGGCTAATTCAGACTAGTTCGGGTTGAAAGCCCAGTAGGAAACCTGTTAAGGCCATTTAAAAGGTTGAAGTAGTGAAATTAAAGAATAATATTCAATCTAAATTGGTTTGATTCGGGCTCATCGATCCACTTTTTTGGTTTAGTTTTGGCCTAACTCAGACCACATCGAAACTAGTAGGAAATATCATACCTCAACCCAAAACATATCCAATATATTCAAGAACAGTTTAATCAGATCAGTTTCAAGTTAATTAGGACCAATTCAGTCCAGATAATCGATTCGGTCCCAAAATTGAGACCCCTAATCTAAGGTCCTATACATGATTGGGCATATAAATGTTTTGCTATATGACAGTTTAATTGGTAACTACTTTGTTGTGGAGATAATATATTGTCTACAAGAGCATTTAATTATCTGATCAACTTATTTCCCTATTGGTTTACAAATTTTTACTTTGCTAATGTTTATCAACTACTGAAAGTGAATATATTAAACAATAAAGAATGATGAGTCAATTGGTTAATTTAAAATTCCAAAACATATATAAACATAATATATAAAAATTAGATACATTAAATGAAATTTCTTTATATAGCTAGGTGTAATTTTAGATCAACTATTGAAAGCAGAATGACAGGAAAGGATTCAAGTCTAAATATGAACCCTTGGCTTTTAATGAAATTTATGACTTATAGGTGTGTTTGTATCTGGTAAACCTATCCATGCCAGTCTATATCTCCCCATCTCTCCCTCAGTCCTCCTATGACTTCCAACAATTGATCTCTTGCAAAATCACTTCAAATGGTCAAAGGGGGCAACATGAGGATAGACGTAATAGGTTCATGTTTCCAATTAATTGCTATCCTTTTTTCCAGAACATTTTTGGGTATTTGTGATGAGTTATTTTATGTCTGTTTAATTTTCTTTTACCTATTTATATAAGTAAAAGAAAAATTAAGTTTTAAAAGCTTATCTTTTGCAGGAAACTATTAGAAAATAAAATTAAAAAATAATAAAAAATAAGGGATGAAAATGCTTGGATGACACGACTGTGATGCGTGGACTACTTTTATGTGTATTTTCATCTATAGATAAATAAAAGTGATGAATTATTATTAATGTGCTTGATGAATATACTGAAACAAAATCAAATTGAACTAACCCCTTGATATCCTTACCTTCCTCTTGATTATTTTAGTAAAACAAATTGAGATCTAAAGGGTAATTTAGATACTTTATTTTGGCAAAATATTTTGTATAAGGTTGTGTATGTACGTTCACCCTCCACTAGATGAGAATGGATGAATAATATTTAATATCAAATTTAATAATTTATCTTTTCCCTTATGAATGAAGGGTCTGATGTATGTTCGTATACACACACAGCTGTGTATTAAGGGTTTGTGACCTTATGGAGTCACATATATCCGTGAATAGTCTGATGAGAATAGATGGACAATGTTTAATATATCAAATTTAATAATTTTTCTTTTTCCTAATGGATGAACCATTCAGTGCATGTCTGTGTACTCCATAATCGGTTACGAGATCCTCCAATTGGGGCTACAATCACAATCACGTTTATACCTCCTCGTCAATTTGTAACTTCCTTGAGGGCCTGAGGCCTTCGGCGCCCGCAGCATCTTTTTAAATTTTTATAATACACCCGCAAAACACTGAAGCCGAACTCCCCTGGCAGGCACGGTCTCTCTCTCCTCTTTCTCTCTCTTGATTTTTCTCTCATTTCTGATTATACCACAACACCATAAACACTGCACATCATCTGTGGGAACAGCAAACACTCTCTTTCATCCTTCTCAACCCATTTTATCTATTTTACCAACAATTATAATATTAAGGCCCGATCTACATGGAATTTGACAATTGGGTCTTGAGAAATAAATATTAAATTATCACTGAGAATCATTAGGGAGCCTTCAAATTCGAGAGAACTAAGACTTTTTCACCGACAACCGCTAGAAGACTGCAAATTTTCAATGGAAATAAAATCAACAAAACTTCTGTATTTCTCACGAACTCAAAGTAATTACATCTCTAAAAATATCTAATAGATATCCAATCATATCTCTGTTGTTAGAACCATAGGGAGCATAGGGCAAGTAACAAAAAACCAGGACTTCTAGCTAGAGATTTCAATGGCCTTGACCTCTGGTTTCTTAGCTTCTTCTTTGGGTACACTGACAGTAAGCAGTCCATTCTCCATGGCAGCTTTCACCTCATCGATCTTAGCATTCTCAGGCAACCTGAACCTGCGCAGGAACTTACCACTGCTACGCTCCATGCGATGCCACTGATCGTTCTTCTCTTCATTCTCTCTGCTCCTCTCCCCACTGATCTGGAGGACTCTGCCTTCTTCAACTTCGACCTTCACTTCTTCCTTCTTCAACCCAGGAAGATCAGCTTTGAAGATATGGGCTTCTGGTGTCTCTTTCCAATCGATTCGAGCATTTGCGAACGCTGCCGTTTCATTGGAGAACTGAGAGCGAGGAACCGACAGAGAAGTTGACAATGGGAATTCGTGGAATGGATCCCATATATCCATCGAGAATGGATCGAAAATTGTTCGCCGGCCACCAAAGAAACTTGGGATGAGCGACATTTCGACTGATTGAGACTTCGGTGAAGATTTAGACGAATAACAGAACTCTTATCAGAATAGATCGATGCTTGTTTTTGTAAATGTTCTTCAACTTTGAAGACGAAGAAACATCAGGTGTATTTATAGAACAGAGGCGGGAGGATTCCAGTACTTTCCCGAATATTCAACGAAAAGAAACCGACAATCCAAATTTCTGGTGTTTTCCTTGATTTTTGGTTGTTGGTGTGTGTATTTTCATGAACATTCTAGTATTTTCTCCGGAGAATATATCTCCATTTACTTGTATCTTCTATTGGATTTTATCATCATCTATATTTAGTGGGTCCCATATCTTAGAAGTGGTTCTCATACTACATCAACGATGATGAGATTCCATAAAGAGTACTTGTACATGCAAGTGATTTGTACTACTTTCTCCCACGTTATAAACTTATGCAAATCCGAGCATCAGATTGGAGGTTGCCAATCGATTGAATTGGGGATCCAAGGCAACTAAATTCAACTAGGCCAATAAAACTTAGATCAATTATGTCTACGGTAAGGGTGTCAATGGGTCGGTCTAATTCTATTTCAACTCAGGTCTTGACCGAATCATGTCCATGAGATTCAAACTTGGTGGGCTGCAATGTGAACATTAATTAACGGACTAATTTAGTTTTTGGTTGTTATTAGACTTAGCTTATCAGATTGTTATTGGACTAGTTCGGACTAATTCGGATTGAAAACCCAATAGGAAATCCGTTAAGGTCATTTAGAAGATTGAAGTAGTGAAATTAGTGAATAATATTCGATCTAAATCGGTTTGATTTGGGCCAATTATTGGATTCGAGCTCATCGGTTCACTTTTTCGGTTTGATTTTAGGCTAACTTGGACCAAATCGAGACTAGTAGGAAATTCATACCTCAACCCAAAACATATCCAATATTCAATAACAGTTCAGTCGGATCGATTTTAGATTAATTAGGACCAATTCAGTCCAAACTATCAATTCGGTCCCAAAATTGAGACCCCTAATCTAAGGTCCTATATATGATTGGGCATATAAATTTTTGCATATTTATTATATGACAATTTAGTTGGTAAGTACATTTTTGTGGAGATAATATATTGTCTACAGCAGCATTTAATTATCTGATCAGCTTACTTCCCAATTGGTTTACAAATTTTTACTTTACTAATGTTTATCAACTACTGAAAGTGAATACATATTAAACAATAAAGAATGATGAGACAATTGATTAATTTAAAATTCCAAAACATATATAAACATAATATATAAAAATTAGATACATTAAATGAAATTTCTTTATATACCTGGGTGTAATTTTAGATCCACTATTGAAAGCAGAATGCCAAGAAAGGATTCAAGTCTAAATATGAATCCCCACTAGATTTGATTTTTAATGAAATTTATGACTTATGAGTGTGTTTGGTATCTGGTAAATCTATCCATGCCAGTCTATATCTCCCTCTCTCTCCCTTAGTCCCTCCTATGACTTCCAACAGTAGGTCCATTGCAATATCACTTCAAATAAGGTCACATGGTTAGAGGCAAGGATAGGAGGATTGCTATCGTAATAGGTTCATGTTTCCAATTAATTGCTATCCTTTTTTTTCCAAAACGATTTTGGGTATTTGTGATGAGTTATTTTATGTCTATTTAATGGTGTCAAATATGATCGTGTGTGTGTCTATATATATATATATATATATATAAAGAAAAATTAAGTTATAAAAGCTTATCTTTTGCCGGAAACTATTAGAAAATAAAATTTAAAAATAATAAAAATAAGGGATGAAAATGGTTGGATGACATAGAATGTGACGCGTAGATTACTTTTATGTGTATTTCCATCCATAGATAATAAAAGTGATTGTATTATCAAACATTTATAAAGTTTGGAAGTAGAGAATTGTTATTAATGGGCTTGATGATTATATTGAAACAAAATCAGATTGAACCAACCCATTGACATGTCCACCTTCCTCTTGATTATTTTAATAAAACAAATTGAGACCTAAATGGGTAATTTAGATATTTTATTTTGACAAAATATTTTATATAAGGCTGTGTATGTACACTATGTCCGTACACTACAATTCACCCTCCATTGAATGGAAATGGATGAACAATCTTTAATACCAAATTTAATAATTTGCCTTGGTCTGATTTATGTTCGTGTACATACATGGCCGTGAATTAAAACTAGATCCATTAATTCTAATAGGATAAACTACCCAGGGTACCCAACATTCACTTAAGGTTTCAAACGTTCTTATAGTGTGTTTGAGAACCTAAATCACAAGTGAAAAATTCTAATTTTACAATGAATTCCCTCATTTCCCGTATCTTTCTTTCCACTCTTATTTCCATTTTGTGCCAGTGCACAGTAAAGATGGTCATTGCTACTACAATCACGTTCTAATGCATTCTAATGAATAGATATTGTTTTTATCTAATGTCGCTATATTGAAGTATTGAAGACAGAGAACTGACTACATGGAAAAATAAGAAGGCTGAGCACCAGGGGCGACCGTCTTGCTTCCCATGCATGGGCAAGAATGAGAATGGAAATGAAAAGAAATAATTAGAGAGATGAAAGGATTAAGGGTAAGATTACATACACAACCCTGTATTAAAACTGAACCCATTCTTTTTTATGGGGTAAAATACACCAGGCACCCAACCTTTGGGAAAGCTTCACTTAAGATATTAACGTTTGTATATTGTGTTTGAAATACATATATATCAATGTAAACTTAACCAAATAATGGAAAATTCTAATTTTATCTTTAAATCATTAATCTCTTTTGTCTTTCATCCCAATCCTATTTCCATTCCGTGCACGTGCGGAATAGAGACGGTACGGTCGTCGATCGCTACTGTAATCACCAGCTACCGGCAACCAGCCACCACCCATATGGACCTGCTACTTGTTTCTTCATCCAGGTGGTCACTATTCCCCACTTTGTCTTACTTATCCGTTGTATTCGCTGAAAATTTGATTAACAAAAATAAACTTTTTCTTATCTCAAAGAAAGATCATACTAAAAGATTAAGAGAGTAGAATTTTCAATAGAAGTGAATTCAACAAAAACTTTTGTATCTCTCACGAACTCAAAGTAATTACATCTCCAAAAATACCTAACAGATATCTGATCATATCTCTGTTTTTAGATCCATAAAGAGCATAGAAAAGCAACAGAAAAAAGGATTTCTAGTTAGAGATTTCAATGGCCTTGACCTCTGGTTTCTTAACTTCTTCTTTGGGTACTGTACAGTAAGCACTCCATTCTCCATAGCAGCTTTCACCTGATCGATCTTAGCATTCTTAGGCAACCTGAACCTGCGCAGGAACTTACCACTGCTACGCTCCATGCGATGCCACTGATCGTTCTTCTCTTCATTCTCTCTGCTCCTCTCTCCACTGATCCGGAGGACTCTGCCTTCTTCAACTTCGACCTTCACTTCTTCCTTTTTCAGCCCAGGAAGATCAGCTTTGAAAATATGGGCTTCTGGTGTCTCTTTTCAATCGATTCGAGCATTTGCGAACGCGGCTGTTTCATTGGAGAACTGAGAGCGAGGAAGCGGGAGGGAAGTTGACAATGGGAATTCGTTGAATGGATCCCAGATATCCATTGACAATGGATCGAAAATGGTTCGCCGGCCACCAAAGAAACTTGGGATGATTGACATTGCGACTGATTTAGGCTTTGGTTAAGAATGAAACGAATTTCAGTGAACTCTTTGAGTCTTAACAGAATAGATCTATGCTTGTTTAATAAATGTTCTTCAACTATGCAGCCGAGAGAACATCAGTCCTGTATTTATAGAACAGGGACGGGAGGATTCCAGTACTTTCCCGAATATTTCCTCGATAAGAAAAACAAAAAAACCGAAAATCCAGATTTCTAGTGTTTTCCCTGATTTTTCGTTGTGTGTATTGTCATGAATATTCTGGCACTTTCTTCTATGTACTTACATCGTGAATGGGATTTCATCACCATTTATATTTAATGGGTCCCACATCCTAGAGGTGGGTCACACACATCCATGGTGATGAGATCTCATTGAGAGTATATGTATATACAGGTGATCTAAAGTCCTTTCTCCCACGTTATAAACTACTGCAAATCCAGGCATCAGATTGTAGGTTGCTAATCGGTTGGGTTAGGGACCCAAAGCAACCAAATTCAACTGAGCCAATAAAACTTAGATCGGCTTTGTCTAAGGTAAGGGTGTCAACTAGTTGGTCCCGGTTGGTTTTGGTCTGGGCCAAATCGGTGTCGGACTTTATAAGCTCAGATTCAAGCTGGGTGGGCTGCAATGTGCACATTAACTAAAGGATGGTCTGATTTTGGGTTGTTATCGGGCAAGTTGAGGTTAGTTCAGGTTGGAAACCCAGTAGGATACCCATTAAGGCTATTTAGAAGGTTGAAGTAGTGAGGCTAGGAAGGTTGAAGTAGTGAGGCTAGGGTTTAATATTCAGTCTAAATCAGTTTGGCTCGGACCATTATCAGGTTCAGGCACATCAGTTTACTTTTTTCGGTCTGGTTTTGAGCTAGCCCGGACCAGACTGGACCAGTAGAAAATATAATACCTCAACCCGAAACATGTCTAATAACAGTTCAGTCCGATCGATTTCAAGTTAATTCAAATCGATTCGATCCGAACTACTGATTCAGCCCCAAAATTGACACCTAATCTAAGGTCCTATACATTCCTGTGAATATAAGTTTTTGGGTATCTATTATATGACAACTTAGTTGATAACTGCATTGTTGTAGAGATAATATATTTGTCTACATCAGCATTTAATTATCTGAACAGCCTATTTCCCAATTGATTTAAAAAAAATTATCCGTGAATCGTCCGATGAGAATAGATGGAAAATGTTTAATATCAAATTTAATAATTTTTCTTTTTCCTTTTGGATGAACCGTCCAATGCATGTCGGTGTATTCCATAGTCGGTTATGTGATCCTCCAATTGGGGCTACAATCACATTTATACCTCCTCGTCAATATGTAACTTCCTTGAGGGCCTGAGGCCATCGACGCCCGCAGCCCTGGCGAGTCGTCAATGCAATTGAAGAAATCGAAACGCTGAAAGAAACTCTTGGTAGCTTGAACACTTCCATTGTCATTCACAATGTTGATGAAGGGGTTCGTCTTGGTGTTTTTGATGTTTTGATGCCCTAAATGGAAAAAAATTATGTTGACATTGCAAGGTATCAAGGATCTGATGGGCCTTGGATGACACTGAGAGGGATGTGAATCAGTGTAAAAATCTTTTCCAACTTGACCCTTCTATTTCACTACTGCCTAGAACTGGTGAAGAACACAACTGGTGCAAATATACAAGTGTATGAAAATCTACCTCGCTCCCACTCAATGGCCAGATCTACCAGATTTGCACATTCATCGTGTAGTTCATTCCACGCATTTCACAAAATACATAAATAAAACATTCCACAACATAGAAGGGTTACGTGGTTCACCACCACAGTGTGTGATGGTTAATCCACGGAGTAATGCCTAATGGACTCCGTATTTACTCAATACTCAACTTTTAGTCCTTTACAGGACAAGAAGATTTATCCTGTGTTTTCTCAGCATAAAACTGAGAGAGCAAACAATGGCAGAGTTCAAACTATAATAGCGAGTGTCCATTACCCACTGAACACAATACAAAATAGTAGATTTTGAGGCTTATAGTGATGCCCCACAATAAAACCCAAACTAATTAGGCATTCAACAGTCTTTTCACCTAAACTAGCATACAATGGACTCCCAGACTAGATAGGCATTCAAATGTTTCAACCTACTCTAGCATACATAACATTGTATCAATAAACGGTAAGGGAGTTAGGGAAGTCTCACAACCAACGCTTTCAAGTAGCCAGCAGCCTCTTTGGAGCTCCACACTGCTTTCAAGCAACCTCAACAACTTCCACCATTGACAGAACTCATTCTCCAAGCATTCCTTTATCAACACACATCATTCTCCCTCTTATAAGCAATAACTATCATGAATGAATGAAGAAGGAACTTCACCAACTTCTCACATATGTTTAACTTTCCATTCAAGCACAAGAAGAAAGTGGTTGGTGATTAAATGCTCACCCAACTCACAAAAGCCCTAAAACCTCTCTCCTTTCTTTCTCTTCAGATTTTCGATTTTCAACTCTAAATCTCGACCCCCAAAGGCTCTCAAGGGATAAAGAATTCAAAAACATGTCGAGTGCAATTCGAACCATCCGATTTGGACATCGGACGATCGAGTTATGATGAAAACAGTGTAAGCCAATCAATATTTCAAAATACACCCGCGAAGCACAGAAGCCGAGTTACCGCTGACATGGCAGGACGATGTCGAGTTCGCATTGGCAGATTTGAGAATCTCTCATAATGGTCGTTGGATTTGCTGTGAAAAAGCAAGATTTGATTTCCGCCGTCGGATTCGGTCAGATCGTGTCAAGCACGATCGGCTTCAAGATCATCCCTTCGTTTCGAATCTTTCCGCCACACTATCATGATTGCGCCTCACAAAATCATGCCGCCAACCCCATGCAATGCGGAGCACCATATTGCAATACATTTGACCAAGAAAAAGGCTCACGCAAGAATCATGACGCCACTTCCGCGCCACACCCGAGCCTGCCATTTTGTAAGCTGTTAGATCAAGATCTAAAGAGCATGGTTCATAATCTCACCACAGATCTTGAATCTCGGCCTTTTATTTTGATGAAAATGCCCCCAAAAAAATGGATATGACCTCGGTAACCAGAACATATTGTTCTGAATATCACTTCAGGGTTTGCTTTCTAAAGAGCTTTTCTCTCTCCTGAAAATCAAACAAACACATGGTGGGCATCCATTGCGGCTTGTCGAAGGGAAGGCCATGGGCAAGCCTACGCGAACACAGGCATGCCATGCGAGCCAACATGCGCAGCGGCCATGGCTTGCAGCATGCCTTGCTGCGTTACAACTAGGCATGCTACCCGTGGGGCTAACTGCTACTACTGGCCTCTACTGCAGCATGCAGCATGGCCCTGTTGGCCTTGGCTATGAGGTTGGTTGCCACAGTGGTAGACCACATTGGCATGATGGGTCACACCATCAATACGCTCTCTCTAAGGTAAGGGTATCAACAGGTCACCTTGGGTTGGTTTTGGTCCGAGCCAAATCGGTGTCGAGTTTTATAGACCCTCACCGAATCATGTCCATTAAGAGATTCAGGCTAGGTGGGCTGCAATGTGCACATTAACCAACGGCCGGTCAGGTTTTCAGTTGTTATCGGGCTTAGCTTATCGGGTTATTATCAGGCTAGTTCGGGTTGAAAGCCCAATAAAAAACCGGTTAAGACCATTTAAAAGGTTGAAGTAGTGAAATTAAGGTTTAATATTCGGTCTAAATTGGATTGGTTCAGGCCATTATCGGGGTCGGGTTCATCGGTCCACTTTTTGGTCTGGTTTTAGGCTAGCTTGGACCAGATCGAGACTAGTGGGAAATTTCATACCTCAACCCGAAACATGTCCAATAATAGTTTGGTCCGATCGATTTCAGCTTTTCAGATTAATTTGGACCAATTCGATCTGGATTACCGATTCACTCCCAAAATTGACACCCTTAGTCTAAGGTCCTATACATGACAGTGCATATAAGTTTTTGCGTATCTATTATATGACGACTTGGTAACTACACTGCCGTGGAGATTAGGGGTGCAAGTTTTACCCTGATGACCCGAACCAGTCCAAACCCGCCCTGAACCCTGATAGGGTTGAACCCGACCCAAACCCTGATAGGGTTGGATTAGGGTTCAAATTTTGATCAACCCTGGTAGGGTTGGGTTGGGTTAGGGTTGACCCCTGGGTTGAGTCCAACCCAGCCCGACCTTATATATATATATATGTGTGTGTGTGTGTTTGTTTTTTTTTTTCAGTTACAATTTGTTGTATATATGTTATTGGGCCAATTTGTTGTATATTTATGGCAACCCTAAATTAAATTAGGGTTAATCAGGGTTAACCCAACCCAACCCGGCCCTGTCAGGGTCAATCATGGTAGGTTAGGGTTAAGCCCAACCCTGCCAGGGTCATGGTTAGGGTTGTATATTTTCTGACCTTGACAGGGTTGGGCTAGGGTTTTGAAAAACCTGGTCCAACCTGACCCTGTTGCAGCCCTAGTGGAGATAATATATTGTCTACATCAGCATTAACTATCTGATCAGCTTATTTCCCAATTGATTGAAATTTTTTTACTTTGCTAATGTTTATCAACTACTGAAAATGAATATTTTAAACAATAAAGAATGATGAGACAATTGGTTAATTTAGATATCTCAAATATATTATATAAAACATTAGATACTTTAAATGAAATTTCCTCATACCATACCCAGGTACTTTTTCCAGGATATTTCCAGCCCATCTGCTATTTATGAAAGGGAGTTGCTTTTTCCAAGGCATGATTCAATTGACTATCCTCACAATCCAAGGGTCAGAAACCAACTAATAGAGAGTCAATGCGTCCCAGGATCAACCTCTCCCCCCTCTGCCTTGAAATGCATTCGAGAACTGGTTCAGGCAACCAACTTCAGAATTGAGTCGCCACTCAAGGCTATGAAAGGCAGTTGAAAGCTTGTATGTGCTCCCAGAAGTTGTCTTGTCCTAGCATGAGCGAAAGGAGCCATAGGTGTTGTGAGAACAGCTGGACGCTTGTTGCGCCCAACATGCGACGCCCTCATCGTCAACAAAAAGCAGGATATATATATATATATATATATATATATATATATATATATATATATATATATATATATATATATATATATATATATATATATATATATATATATATATATATATATATATATATAAAAAAGAACAATTAAGTTTTGAAAACTATCTTGAAACTACTAGAAAATAAAATTTAAAAATAATAAAAATAAGGGATGAAAATGGTTGGACGACAGACTGTGATGCATGGATTACTTTTATGTGTATTTCAATCCATAGATGAGTGTATTAAACCAAAATCGGATCAAACCGACCCATTGACAACCTTACCTTCCTCTTGATTATTTTATAGTAAAACAAATTGAGGCCTAAAGGGTAATTTAAATATTTTTTATTTTTGGCAAATGTTTTGTATATGGCTGTGTATGTATATTGCAATTTACCCACAGTTGGATGGGAATAGATCGACATTGTTTAATACTAAATTTAATAATTTACATTTTCCCTTGTGGATGAACGATCCGATGTGTGTCCGTGTACATACATGGCCGTGTATTAAAACTTGATCCATTAATTTTAATAGGATAAACTACCTAAGGTACCTACTTTGGAGGAAACTTCACTTTTAAGGTATCCAATGTTCATGTAGTGTTTGGGAACCTAAATCACAGGTTGTGAAAATTTTCTAATTTTACACTAAATTCCTTCATCTCTCGTATCTTTCTTTCCATTTTTATTTCTATTCTGTGCCTATGTGCAGTAGAGACGGTTATCACTACTATAACCACCGCCAATTGGTAGCCGTCTTGCTTCGTACAGGCAAGAATGAGAATGGAAATGGAAAAAATAATGAGAAAGATGAAGGGATTAAAGGTAAAATACATGAATACCTAAAAAGAATTGACCAAATCACTTACTATTCAAGTTAGACAAACGTTTAATCAAAAAGATCCAAAAACAACTAACAGAGCTGTTAGTTGCTGATGTCAGCCGTTAGAAAATACATGAATGACAATAATACCCTTATTGTAAGGGAAAAAGTCTAATTTACCTTTAATTATTTTTAATCCAATCCCAAAATCATCTTCTTCTTCCTCTCTGTTTCTCTATAATATTTTATATAAAAAAAATGAACAAAAATTCAACCTGTGTGAATTCTATGGATGAAAGGGAAAAACGCATATGCAGAAACAAATAGGGGAGAACAAAATCACATAATGCAAACCAGAAATCGTTGATTTTTCTGTAAAATTGAGATTTTTGGGTTTTTTCCCGAGCTCCTGCAAGCACCTATGGCTTTGTATCGCCAAAACCTCGCTTTTAGCTAACCCCAAAAATTGTTCGGAATCGACATCGGAAGATGGATCTGTACCAGAGAGAAATAGAGAAACTATAAGCAATTGATATGCGAGATAATGGCAAAGCTCAACAACAGAAGCTGCATTTACCTGTTAGCTTTGAAGGCCATTGAATGTCTTTAAAATTAGTTAAATCTACAAGAAAACAGAGGTATAGAACAAGTTAACAGAAAAGTATAAGAATGGATTATCATATGTATAAATTTCTCAGGCCGAGAAATCGTCGATCGGTGAAGCTTCTTGACTTTGTTTTGTGCTTCATCTGCCCTGTACCTCGCTCCTCCATGGTTGTGGACATGAGGTTGTAGAGAAGGAGAGAAGAAACAGAAGACTCCCTATAATATCTCTCATCAACTCTCTTTGTTCCACCTTTATAAGAACCGTTGGATCTCAGAACCGCCACGTGGCGATCATCCAATAATCACTGGCAAGATGAGACGCCGAGCCGAATCCCCAATCTTCTCCTTACCTGCGATTCTCTCTCTGCAACTTCATTCTGGGACCTCCTTACATGCAGGGGGGAAGCCAAGTGGAAAAGACCAACGTGCCATTGATGGCGGCGAAGAGGGAGTCGTAGTCGACAAAATCGATCTGGAAGAGATGGAGACGCGAGTCTGCTCTTTCTAGGGATTCCAAATGCTTCGTTTCTCTCTCATCTTCTGGTAGATTGAAGTAAAAGAGTCGTCAGTTTTGGAGAAATGAAATGCCACTGGAATTGCAGCAAGTACATGATTGAAACAAGTGAGACAGGGAGAGAGAGAGTGAGTGAGTGAAATTAATGGTGAAAACGAAGGTTCACCTTGAGAAACCAGAGATAAAACCTCGACTTTCTGAAATTTCCATGGAGCTCATCACCGTCAACGGTGCAAAAATTAGAAATCCCCCCAAATGCCTGCACACCGATATAATCATTTGTTTCAGTTTCTCTTTTTTATTTTTTATTTTTTTTTATTTTTTTTACTTTGTTTAAAATGACAAGGGTATAAACGTCCGCACATAATTTCAACTTTTTCCTATCAGTAAATGGACTAACGTTTGTCTAACTTGGATGATAAATGATTTTTTTAAACAACTTAAGTGATAAGTGATTTGATCAATTCTTTTTGTGTGGTAACTGAAATTATCCCTTTATTTATAATATATTTAAGTTTATCTTGTTTTAGATATCTTAAACACAATATATAAAACATTAATACAAATATTATAAAATTAGGGGTTTTGCAGGAGACTTTACAATCATTTGACAGAAATTTCCTCAAAATTTTTCTCCTTTAATTTTTGCTTTCCCACACTTGCGGGGAAACTTTCCAAAGGAAAAAAAAAAAAAAAAAAATATATATATATATATATATATATATATATATATATATATGTATATATCAAAACCAAAAATGCATACCATGTCAGTTACATAAATATTAGGCTTCCGATTCTCTTTCTCACGATCAGACTCTTCGCATCAGGGGAAAACGTTTGAGGGAAGATGATAGAAAGGAGAAACCTCAGTGAGGCTATAGGAATGGAGCCTGATCTGGTAACGAAAGTTTTCTCGTTAGCTATGGAAGTTCAATCCAAACATGATCGACCTTACCTATCAAGGAAGCACTCGTCTTACTCTATCTTTGCCTTCCGTGGGTCGGGAACCATCGAAGACTGGTTCTCTGGCAAATCTTTCGGAGATACATCTATTGGTCTGAAAGAAATCTTCCCTTTCCTCAAAAGAATTGGCAACGATCAAATTGCCCTAATAAATGGAAATTTCTTCCAACAATTCCATAATATTTTAGAAGAATTTCAGTTCAGCGATGAGGTACTGTACCATTTACTCAGTTCTTGTTAGCTGCTTGACTTTTCAATTTTTCTGGTTAATGTTCTCGTTTATTCCAGGGAATAATCAAATTTCTGATGATTGTGACCGATATTTGAATTTAAAATTTTAGTTTTTTCAAAAAATTTCAGGTGAATCGAGCTGTGAGTGAAAAGAGGAAAATAGTATTTGCAGGATACTCATCCGGAGGTACTATTGCCATCTTCGCTGCAATATTGTTTCTCCAACGAAATCGCATTCATCCTTTATGTGTGACGTTTGGGTCTCCCCTTGTTGGGGATCAGATATTTGGCCATGCCCTTCGGCGAGAAAACTGGGCACAGCACTTTGTACATTTCGTCATGAGATATGATATTATTCCACGGGTCTTACTCGCTCCACTTTCCTCCATTAAAGGAGAATTGCAGACCTTTCCCCCTTGCTTCGACCAAAGCAAACTGGAATCTAATGCAATATCTTCCTTCTGTGAAATCATGAGAAGTGCATTGTCCATTGCAAGCCATACCGCATGTTCATTCATGGGTTGCACCAACTCATTACTCGAAACAGTCACTAGCTTCACAGAACTCAGTCCTTATAGGCCTTTTGGGACTTATGTCTTCTGTAGTGAGGGAAGAATGTTCACCATCAAGAATCCAGATGCCATTCTCCAATTATTGTTATATAGTCTTCAATTGAGCAATGGGGAGGCAGTTGCCGATGTAGCCTTTAGAAGTTTCAAGGACCATCTAGGATACCAGACCGAATTCAATGCCAATATGGGGACCAAAGATGTGGTTGATCTAGAGCATCTTGATTTGCAACTTCCTCTATCCTCGGGAGGTGCTAATAGCAGTGAGATGAAATCAATTGAAATGGTAATCAAGGAGCTCGGACTGGTGAGTTTTTTTGGTTCTCTGGCTTACCTTATTTACCAATGACCATTAATGTCATGCTCAAGCGTTGTGTGTTTTCATACATTGTAGAGCACAAGAGCCATGTTGTGCCTCAGTGCAGCTAGAGAGTCGGAGCAGCAAAAACAGAGAAACCAAAGATGGGTCGAAGACAACCGCAAAAAGATTGAAGACGAGTTGAGGAAGCTTCAAGAATACAGGGACACAGCTGAGATGCACAAGATTGGCTACTACGATGCCTTTAAGCTGCAGGCAGAACCAGAGGACTTCGAGGCCAATGTGACAAGGCTGGAGCTAGCGGGGATTTGGGACGAAATCATTGAGATGCTGAAAAGGAATGAATTGCCTGATGGGTTCGAATGCCTGGAGGACTGGGTAGAGTTGGGGACCAGGTTCCGACGCCTCATGGAGCCTCTAGACATAGCCAATTACTATAGACACTCCAAGGATAAAGATACAGGAGCTTATTTGAAATCTGAGGAGGAAAAGCAGCCAAGACCAAAGCGTTACAGATATACACAGAGATGGCTAGAGCATGTTAAAGGGAAGCCGGCAGGTTACTCAGAATCCTGTTTCTGGGCTGAAGTAGAAGACCTCCGTGTTCAAATTCATACAAGCAATCAGAAAGAAAATCGTGATGCTGCTTTTGAAAAGGTGAAAGACAGGGTACTAAAGCTGGAGGAAAATGTAAGACAGTGGGTTGAGGAAGAGCTGCTAAGAGGAGAGGTGTTCTTCGAGAAGTCCACCTTTGTCAAATGGTGGAGGGAACTCCCAGAGAGGCACCGCATGGAGTCCCGAATTGCCTCTCTCATGTTCATGGTTGGAAGTGGATAGGGAAAAGAACCTTCCTTCGTCAGCTGGAAAAAAAAAAGGTTCGAATTTGGAAGTGAAGTTCTGTACAGTCCTCATCTCCTATGATGTAATGAATGCTCATTTTATCTCTGTTTGTGACACTTTATTAAATGCAATTTATACCTTATGAATGTAAGAGTTTGTGTATTATTATGCGTGTTAGATCTTTGAATAAGAGACTATAAAAATGTTAAGTTGACAAAAGACCTATGTTCTGTCTCCCAAAATATGTGAGAGGTAGGTAAATGAAGATGGTGAATTATAACATATAAACCTATTATGGATGCTGAAGCTCCTTCCATCTCAACAAAGAGTTGATCAGGCAAATGAGCAGGTATTTAACATTAGTGCTTAGAGGGCTATGATGCAGTGATACATGTAGTTCAACCCTGAAGCATGTGAAATATGGAATCCCTTATATAAGATGCACAGGAAAAAAAAAAAAAAAAAAACAAAGAGCCTAAAACACACATACAAAAGGATGTGCTCCAGCCAAATTTCAGACATGTGTGGTTTTTGAAATCGATGATCCAAGATTGCTCAAGCTCTCCAGCCCTTCAGGTTCTTCAGGATTTTAACTGTTTTTCGGAGTTATCCCACAAACTCATGCAATGGAATACAACATCCTACTCCCAACACCAATGACCCTTTTTTACACCAGCAACACCCAAAATGCACAAGTTAGACCAACGGCATACTGGCATGTGTTTTCTCTTCAATAATTGAATTTCGTTCTTTTCTTTCCAATCACCAGAACCAGATCAATATTACTGTTACAATGGATGATGCCTCTGTAATAGGCGTGATAGGAGTGATGAACGTGACTGTGCCGACATTGGTGGCGACTTCACGGCGAGATTTTTTTTTTTTTTTTTTTTTGGGGGGTGAGGGATTACGATCGCAAAAAAGCAGTTCCAGGATCAGCAGAGTTTCTATGGGTGTCAAAATTGAGCTCAAACTAAAACTCAATCCGACATAAAAACTGGACTGGATCAACCGATAAAGACCGACTCAAACCGACCAAAACTGAAATGATTACAACTCATGAACTCAATAATGGACCAATATGACGGAATTAAATCAATCTTTTAATAAATATACATATGGGTAATCAATCTGAACCAGTACAACTCGATACTGAACCAATAAAAGTCGATTTGACCTAGTATTTAATTATATATATTAAGATATACGAGTGAGCCGATTACACTTGATAATGGACTGATAAGAGCCTATAAAGCCAACTTCATAGAAAAAAAACTGACATCCAAAGCTTTTTCAACAAGACTGAAACCGATTCAGACCGAATCAAACCGATTGACACCCTCGTAAGCGTTCTGTTAGGTGCAGGTTGTCTAATGAACAATTACCATAATGTTCCTACTCACAAGTGTTGGATTTTATGTTGTCATTGTTGACAACTTGGCTGATGTGAAAGTGTTTGTGAGCGTTCAGTCAGAGAAATTAAGAGAGAGTGTGTCAGTGCAGGAGAGAGAGTATCAGTGCAGTGGCAAAACTGAAGCAACCTCGTAGTTGGATTTTACAGTGTTCTACATCTTTTATAATGTGTCTCAGATGGCTTGCAGTGAGTTAAATGACATTCTACATCAAGTTTAATGAAAGAGAGTGTATGTGGACCCCACTGGTGATGTGGCACATAAACTAATGATGTGACAGTAATACTGATGGTATGACAGAGTTTCAGAATTAGAAGAGAGAGCTATTGATGAAATAGAGACTGTAGAGAGAGAAAGGGGAGAGAGAAAGATGTGGTGGGCCCCACTAGTCACCAGCCTGGCCAAGGGCTGCGACACCACAATGACAGCCCCACATGGCCAGCCAGCCACATGGCCAGCCGCAAGGCACACTGCCAAGGCCATAGGCAGCAGCCTCAGGCCCTGTGCCATGCACAAGTGCAGCAGCGTGCATGCCCATGCGCATGGACCTGGCCGCACACAGCATGCCCCTTGACATGCCCATCACCTGTTTGATAAATTTCTAGAGAGAGAGTAAGCAAAGTTTTAGAGAGAGGACCTCTCGGGAAGATTGCCGCTGTAGGGTTTGTTTAATGAAAAAAAAGTTACAGAGGTGATTTCATAAGAAAACAGGGTTATTTTGGTCCAGTTAGAAAAGAGTAGATGCGAGATCGGCGATCAGAATGAAGCCACGACAGTTGGATTCCGATCGAACGGCTAAAAGAAATGCGGGATCTCATGCGTTGCGGCGGCCGCGTTAGATTCTCCCGCGCAGACTATGATTGGACAGCCGCAGACTAATAAGTTGCGCCGCATCATATTGAAACGGCCCCTTGATTCTATGGTGAGCTTCTACGGTGCGACGACGAGATGGATGCTTATCAAAAGGCCTACATTAGAGCTGATTACGATTGACGCGATGAGGCCAATCCGATGAATGAAAGGCCATCCCACCTTTTTAAGGAAATCCGATGGTAGATAGAGAAGATCCCATCTCCACCAATCGGAACTCGACAACACAGGTGCGGGCGACGATTCAGTATATCGCGGATGCACGGAATCTACTGAAAAGAAGCTATTTCCTAATCTCTCATTGGCCGAACTTCAAACAGCCATAAGTCGGTCATCTGAGCTCCAAATCGGTCCGTTCAAATTGCAGTTTTTATATTTTCGGATGCTCTATACATTGGGCGGTGTTGGGAGTCGTAAAAACACTGAGAAGAATTAAAAAGAGTGTTTTGAAGGAAGACAAAAGGATTTCTAGGGTTTCGTGCCCTGTGGGAGTGATCAATCACCAACTACCTCTTCTCTGTGCATCAATGGAGTGCTAAATCCCTTTGAGAGGTTAGTAGAGCTTTTATTTTTATATTGATGGTGATTATGGGTTGTGTGGAAGAGATTAGAAGCCTGTGGATGAGATGAGGTGTGCTTTGTGAATCAGTCTCTATCATCATTGAAGGCTATTGGAGAGTACCTGAGGACAGTGTGAAGCTTCAAAGAGATTATTGGTCATTCGAAAGCCTGTGGATGAGGTGTGCTCTGTGAATCGATCTCTATCATCATTGAAGGCTATTGGAGAGTACCTGAGGGCAGTGTGAAGCTTCAAAGAGATTATTGGGCATTCGAAAGCATTGTTTGTGAGATTTTCCAATTCCTTCTCTATTTATGCTTTCAATATATTGTATGCTAGCATAGGTAAAAGTTGTTGAATATATAGTTAGTGGGGGAAACATTATAAGACATTATTATAAGCCTAAAAATTGTTATTTGCTTCCCGTGGGTGTGGGTTAAGCGTGATGTGTGCAGTGAGTGCTGAACACTAGCTGTTGAAGCCTGAATCTTGGCGTTGTTACGTCCTCTCAGTTTTATACTGTGAAAACCTAGGGTTAATATCTTTGTCTTGTTAGAAACTAAAAGTTGAGTGTTATACGGAGCCCGTGGGGCATTACTCTGTGGACTAGCCATCACACACTATGGTGGTGAACCACGTAATATCCCTGAGTTCATTGTTTTATCTTTCTGGTATATTTTGGAGTGCGTGGAATGACTTGCAGGGTGGGTGTGCAAATCTAGTAGACCTGACCACTGAGTGGTAGCAAGGTAGATTTGCATACACTTGTGTGTGTAAAAGAATATATCTCTATCAGCTCTGAACAGCAGTAAAATAATAATGGAGAATTTTCAGACACTGATTCATCCCCCATCTCAATGTCATATCAAGTTCATCAGCAAGTTGTATCATATATGTAATGAGCAATCACTATGATGCCCCTGTTTTCACTTTCAAAAATGCATTCTGACCTAATTTAGATCTCTATGGCCTGTGTAATCTTAGCCACGTCATTGCCACGGAGATGCAACCATTCTTGGCTTGTGTAAACAAGATTCCCCCTTTCCCCTTCACCAGAGTGTCACAACAGAAATAGAAAGAGCGCACTAATGCACAACTTGGCTCTAGTGCTCTACAATATGTGCAATCACAAAACGTACAAGCATGAAATTAATGATTTCGATAAATAGGAAACACAGAGGACCAAAAACTCACCAGTCCGAGCTCCTTGATTAAAGTTTCAATTGATTTCATCTCCTTGCTACTAGCACCTCCTGAGGATGGAGGAAGTTGCAGATGAAGATGATCAAGATCCACCAACCATATCTTCCTTATCCAGGGTGTCTCTGAACTAACTTCTACAAGCAACATCCACGACTGGTTGATGGTGAACATTCTTCCCTCTCCTGTACAGGATACATAGGTACCGAAAGGTCTATAAGGGATGAGACCAATGAAGCTAGTGACTGTTTGCAGTAACGATTTGGTGCACCCCATGAATGACCAGGCTGTAGCTTGCAACTGACAATGCATTTCTCATGATGTCAGAGAAGGAAGAAGGTGCCTCTGGAGATCTTGCCTTGGATTCCAGCTTGCTTCCGTCGAAGCAATGGAGAATGGTCTGCAGTTCTTCTCTGATGGAGGAAAGAGGGCCAGTAAGAACCGTGGGCTAATGTCATATCTCATGACGAAATGTGTAAAGTACTGTGCCCAGTTTTTCTTGCCGGAGGATATGGCCAAAGATCTGATTCAGACCCAAATGTCGTACATAAAGCAGGATTGATGGTGGCGGAGAGAAAGGGGCTGAAATTGGGGAATCTGAACCCCATTTTGTGATATTTTACTCACCACTCAAGAATCGGATCAGCTGATTCCATTCTGAATCCCAATTTATGTGAGGTAAGTAATCCTGCATCGAAGATAATCCCTCATGTCCATAAAGAATATTCAGTGATTGTGATCTACTGTTCGTGTATTCAACCATTTCCACATTGGTTATCATTATTAATTTTTTCTTGGTAAGAGGTTTCCACATTGGTTGAAGAGAATTTGTTCTTTCTAAGAAAATGCCAACCTTCCATAAAGATTCATTTTAAAAACTTTATAAATTTGGATTCAAACCGCACCTAACACATGAAAGTGATATTCTCTTGAATCTTCACAACTTCCATGGAATAAGAATCATTAATGATTAATATATTATTATTTTAAAGTCCAAGCATTATTTCCAGTCCAATTTGGAAGACTTTCTCCTCGAACAAGCTTGACGTACAATCTGTGGTGAAAAAAGTTTGAATTATTTGATTCTATCTTCGTGCAGGAAGAGCGTACGGATGGAGGAGAAAGGAGAAGAGAAAAATCGAATACTGCTGGTTCAGTGTCTAGCTGTATAAGATTATTTTGTCTAATGTTCTTTCTATCGATTGCAGCAGGGGAGAGAGGAGAAAAACCTCAGAGAAGCTGTAGAAATGGAGACTGAGCTAGTAAAAAAAGCCTTCTCGTTAGCCATGGCAGCTCAATCCAATGGTAATCGAACTTACCAATCTGAGAAGCACTCGTCTTACTCTATCTTCGCCTTCCGTGGATCCGGGATCATTGAAGACTGGTTCTCTGGTACACCTTTTGGAGAAACATCTATTGGTTTGAAAAAATTCTTCCCTTCCCTTAGAAATATTAGCAACGATGAATTTGCCCTAGTTAATGGCAAATTCTTCCAGCAATTTCAGGATCTTTTGAAACAAGAAACTCTAGAAGAAGAATTTCAGTTTAGCCACGAGACACGACTGGAACATCTTTTAAAGGATTCGAGACTCAGGGATGAGGTACTAATATACGATTCCCTCATTCACTTCTTTCATTTTTAATCTTCTTATTTCCTGCTGAAAATTTCAAGTTTTAATTTTTCCAAAATTTCAGCTGCGCCGAGCTGTCAACGAAGAGAGAAAAATAGTATTTACAGGATACTCATCGGGAGGTCCCATAGCCATCTTCGCCACCATACTGTTTCTGCAACAAAACCGCATTCCTGCTTCATGTGTGACATTTGGATCTCCCCTCGTCGGCAATATGATCTTTGGTCATGCACTCCGGCGAGAAAACTGGGCACAGTACTTTGTACATTTCGTCATGAGATATGACATTATCCCACGGCTCTTACTTGCCTCTCGGTCCTCCATCAGAGAAGAACTGCAGACCTTTCTCCCTTGCTTCGACCGAAACAAACTGGAATCCAAGGCAAGATCTCCAGAGGCATCTTATTCCTTCTGTGACATCATGAGAAATGCATTGTCCGTTGCAAGCTACACTGCCTGCTCATTCATGGGGTGCACCAACTCGTTACTGCAAATAATCACTAGCTTCATTGATCTCAGCCCTTATAGGCCTTTTGGGACCTATGTGTTCTGTACAGGAGAAGGAAGAATGTTTACCCTCAAGAACCCAGATGCCATTCTCCAATTATTGTCCAATAGTCTTCCATTGGACAATAGCAAGACAGTCGCAGATGTTGCTTGTAGAAGTTTCAAAGAGCATCTAGGATACGAGACTGAATTCAAAGACAACCTGGGTAAGGAAGATATGGTTGATCTAGAGCTGCTTGATCTGCAACTTCCTCTATATTCTGGAGGTGCTCGTAGCAATGAGATGAAATCTATTGAAACGGCAGTCAAGGAGCTTGGACTGGTGCGTGTTTTGGTTCTCAGGGTTTTATTATTTAACAGGACCATTATTTTCATGCTCATACATTGTGTTCTTGCATATATTGTAGAACACAAGAGCCATGTTGTGTCTCAGTGCAGCTAAAGAATCGGAGAAGAAAAAACAGAGAAACCAAGAAAGGATAGACGACAACCGCAAAAAGATTGAAGACGCTATGAAGAAGCTTGAAGATTATAGAGACAAATGTGAAATGACCAAGATTGGTTACTACGATGCCTTTAAGTTGCAGGCAGAACAAGAGGACTACCATGCCTATCTGACAAGGCTGGAGCTAGCGGGGATTTGGGATGAAATCATTGAGTTGCTGAAAAGGTATGAATTGCCTGATGAATTCCAATGCCGGGATGATTGGGTAGAGCTGGGAACCAGATTTCGACGCCTCATGGAGCCTATAGACATAGCCAATTACTATAGACTTGCCAGAGATAAAGGTGCTGGAGCTTATATAAAACCCGAGGGGGGTAGACAGTCAAGACCGAAGCGTTACAGTTGCACACAGAGATGGCTAGAGTATGCTGAAGGGAAGCCGGTGGGTTATTTCTCAGAATCCTGTTTCTGGGCTGAGGTGGAAGACCTTCGTATTTGTCTTCGTACAAACAATCAGAAGGAAAATCGTGATGCTGCTTTTGAAAAGGTGAAAGACAGAGTGCTGAAGCTAGAAAAAAATGTATTACAGTGGGTTCGGGATAAGCGGCTTAGGGGAGATGTGTTCTTCAAGAAGTCCACCTTTATGGAGTGGTGGAGGGAGCTCCCAGAGGGGCACCGCATGA
>CM053268.1:54246702-54396702 GCA_028583415.1 Protea cynaroides
GGTTCCGACGCCTTATGGAGCCTCTAGACATAGCCAATTACTATAGATTCTCAATGTATCTAGATACAGGACCTTATATGAAACCAGATGAGGGTAGCCAGCCAAGACCAGAGCGTTACAGATACCCCCAGAGATGGCTAGAGCATGCTAACAGGAAGCCGGCAGGTTACTTAGATTCCTGTTTCTGGTTTGAGGTAGAAGACCTCCGTATTCGAGTTCATACAAGCAATCAGAATGAAAATCGTGATGCTGCTTTTGAAAAGGTGAAAGACAGGGTACTAGAGCTGGAGGAAAATATATTACAGTGGGTTGAAGCAGGGCAGCTAAGAAGAGATGTGTTCTTCGAGAAGTCCACCTTTGTCAAATGGTGGTGGGAACTCCCAGAGAGCCACCGCTTGAAGTCCCGAATTGCCACACTCATGGGTGAACAGGGAAAAAGGCCTTCCTTCTTCAGCTGAAAAAAAAAAATATTTAGGCTTCGAATTTGGAAGGGAAGTTCTCTGCCAGTCCTTATCTCCTATGATGTCTCTCTCTGTTTGTGACACTTTATTAAATGCAATTTATGTAAGAATTTGTGAATACAAAAATGTTATGTTGAAAGGTAAATGAAGATGGTGAATTGCTGCTGAAGCTCCTTCCATCTCAACCAGGAGTTGATCATGCAATGAGCGGGCATTTAACATTAGTGCTTAGAGGGCTATGATGCAGCGACACATTGCAGTTCAACCCTAAAGCATATCAAATATGGAATCCCTCATATAAGTTACACAGAAAAAAGGCCTAAAAATATAAAATGATGTGCTCCAGCTAAACTTCAAACATGCGTGACTTTTGAAATTGATGATCCAAGATTGCTCAAGCCCTCGACAGCTCTTCAGGTTTTTAACTGTCCTTGGAGTTATCCTATAAACTCATGCAACGGAGTACAAGACATCCAACTCGCAACACCAATGACCCCTTTTCAAAGCCAGCAATACCTAAAATGCATAAGTTAGGCCAATGGCATATTGGCATATCTTTTAATAAATAAACATATAGGAAATTAAACAAAACTAGTACAACTCGATACTGAACCAATAAAAGCCGATTTGACCTAATATTGTTATATATATTAAAATATTGCAATGAACCAGTTAGATAATGGACTGATAAGAGCCTATTAAGCCAAGCTGATAAAAAAATACTGAATTAATTGAAGGCTTTTTTAACAAGACCAAAATCTATTCAGACTGAATTGAACAGATTGACACCCTTTTGAGCTTTCTGTTAGGTGCAGGTTGTCTAATGGATAATTATCATAATGTCTCTACTTGCAAGTTGTATCATGTTGCATCTGGTGTCTTCTGACATTGCTGGATTTGGGTTTTCCATAGGTGACCAAGGAAACATGTCGAAGAAGTGGAGATTCTGTTGGGAGGTGTTCATAAGCCTTCAATTTCAGTTTATTTTTCAACAAGACCCCGTCGAAGTCTTCTGACATTGCTGGATTTTGTTGAGAGGTGTTCATAACTCTAGGTCTGATGTTTAAGGAGTGGAGATTTCAGCTGTACTGAAGAGGGTATATATCAACAACCTTGTAACATAGTGAAAGTTTTTGTTGAGTGGATATGGGTTTAACACTTGTATTGATGAGACTTTCCATTATGTAACAAGATTTCTGGTTTTCTGAACTAGAATCCTAATACCAACAAGATTTCTTCATACCTTTGAACCTAACCATCAGACTTCACTTAAATGGTTTTTCCCCCTGCCTGGTAAACTAATTGACTAGAAATTCAGACTTATCTGATATGTGTCGACTGAGTTATCTGGTTTTCTCTAATCTGGTTTTCTTTTTCATGCACATCTTTCGTATGGGTAGTATAAATGATGCAGTATGAGGAAGAAAAGGAGGAGAAACTATGCTTGCGAGGGGTGTTCCCAAGTAGTTAGGAGCAAGAGTTCAAAAACTTGGGTTTCCAGACGAAATCCAAAATTTTTCCAAAACAGTGCATTTTTCAACTGGCACAAGGACTGGATTTGCTAACCAATATGACAAAGATATCGACTGAAATGACCGAAATATTGACCGGAACTATTGCATTTTTTTACTTTGGATGTCATTTCGTTTCAACCTTGTTGTAATACCATATTCCCTCTGGTAGTCTCATAGTACTGATGGATCAAAAATTCAATCCTTCAATTTGGACATTACACTACCCTAACCTTGAGGATTAAATAATCATGCAAACCTGCAGATAGGCAAACAATTGACAGATTTCAATCTCGAAATCTGGAAATCTTCAACATTCAATTAGGATAAAATCTAGGAAAATTTTCCTCCAAAACTTGGATTCAGTGATAGGTAAATGAAGATGATGAATTATAAGTGAACATATAACCCTATTATGAATCAATGAGAGGTAAAGGAAGATGATGAATTATAAGTGAACATATGCCCTATTATTACTTCAAACAGTCACTAGCTTCATTGATCTTATCCCTTGTAGGCCTTTGGGGACCTATGTGTTCTGTACAGGAGAGGGAAGAATGTTCACCCACAAGAACCCCGATGCCATTCTCCAATTCTTCTTCTACGGTCTTCAATTGGACAATGCTGAAGCAGTTAATTCAAATACAAATTAATTAGGGAAGAGGTGGTTGATCTAGAGCATCTTGATCTGCAACTTCCTCCATCTTCGGGAGGTGCTAGTAGTAGTGACATGAAATCAATTGAAACTCTAACCAAGGAGCTCGAGGAAATCATTACCTCTTCTGCTTGTACATCACCTACCAGTGGTTTCCCTCTGCCAAAACCTTACTCACTTTTGATGGTTGTTTATTTGGGAGTGGAGATGTCTTTAGAGGTAGAATGGGGAGAGTGACCTTGGTCTCAGATTGGCTCCATGCTTTAGGATCCATAGAATTTTCTTGTTGAGGTTGGAAAGAATCTGGAGGCTACTTTCCCCCCTTCTCCAAAGCTTTGCACCCTTCTTTGGCGCTGCTGTCATGATGCTATTGCAAGCAAGGTTCAAGTGTATGGAGTCAAACAAGGGATCGGAATTGGTTAGGGATCAATCCTTTCTTCCACGAATTTGGCCTTCCCATATTAGGATTGGCCCTTACAACCTAGCTGATTCGGTTGCTGCACTGGATTGGCTGATCCGATCACTCAATCACTGATTGCAAGTAGAATTCATGGAAGCTTCACCAGCCTTTCCCCTGAGAGTTGTAAATCTCCCAACTGTTGTACTACACAAAAAGTCCATCAAAGTAGAAGAAAAGATGGTGTCTACAAGCTCAACACTGATGCTGCCTTCAACACAAGATTGGAATGAAGCTCAATCACAGCTGTCATCAGGGATGACTTGTTATTGCAGGTGCTGTCTCACCTGAAACTTCATGTAACATCACCTAGTTCTAGGAAAAAGTAATTAGAGAAGGAATTCCTTGGAGATGATCAAGGCCACCAAGGCAATATTCTATTCTAACTGCCTCTTCTCTTTTGTTTCCTTTAGGCACGTTGGTAGATTTGCTAACAGGGTAGCTCATTCTGTGGCTAAAGTTTAGGTTAAGGAACTCCTTTGCTTCATGTTTTTCCTCCTGCCCAGTTTGGCTTGAAAATGTTGAATCTGTTAATCTCCACTTTGTTTATGAAATCTCTCTTTACCCCACCACCAAAAAATAAATAAAATTTTCGGGAGCTTCTATCCATGCATTTGTTGTTCTATTTGATCAAGGTTTCTCCATTGCATCTGTCATGGACATGTTCCATTGGGTGCTTTTAGTGAATGTTCTTCTGAATGACCTAGTCATAGGGTTGTTGCAGTGGATATTTTATATTAATGTTGACCTAAGATTATGATATGAGGGTGGGATTTTCTTTCTCTGTCTGGGCCCTTCTGAACAAGTTGTGGAGAGTGGGGAGAGAATCCACTTTCCTAGCTACTTTGGAGGGTGAGGGTTAGGCTTGTGTGCCCAATAAAAAAACCAGGGAGTGCAAAGGTTAGGACGTTTCACTTGACAAAGGTTATGATATGAAGGTGGGATTTTCTTTCTCTGCCTGGGCCCTTTTGAATCCACCTTCCTGGCTACTATGGAGGGTGAGGATAAGGATTTCTTGCCCAATAATAAAAGCGGAGTGTAAAGGTAAGGAGGCTTTACTTGAGTAAGGTTATGATATGGGAGTGGGATTTTCTTTCTGCCTGGGCCCTTCTGAACTAGGTGTGGAGATTGGAGACAAAACCCACCTTCCTGGCTACTATGGAAGGTGAGGATAAGGCTTTCTTACCCAATAAAAAAAAAGGGAGTGTAAGGGTAAGGAGGTTTCACTTGAGTAAGGCAATGGCTATGGAGAGTGAGGACAAGGTTTTCTTATCCAATAAAAAAATATGGAGTGTAAGGTAAGGGGATTGGGCTCCTCCGTGGCACCCCCAAGTGGTACAGGGCTGCAGCCTCCGCCTGATGCCAACCAGAATCTGATGGTGAGTGGATTCATTGCAAAATAAAGAAGTGAGTTATTTTAATAGGAAATCAGAAGCGCCCAAATGCTTGAAAAGTTCGAAACTTCCCTCTACTATTCCCCCCTGCTGTTGCAACCCTCACCGAGATCCATCGGAAAACATAATAGCACATCTTCCATATCAGTGAGCTTTCTGTGAAGAGATGACAGAATAACTATGTCAGTCTTGTATTCAAATTTCTTTAATCGCTCGGGGTATATGCAAATGCATTTTAACTTTGCCTACAAGCTCGAATATGCAGATATCTCCTTTTTTTAAGCATGTTGTCATGTGCAAAGGCCCTCCATCCTCCAGAAAGACATGGTTTTTTCTTACAATAAAGTGATTTCACCTTCCATGATTGTCCTTCTGGTGGATTCAAGAGAGTGATGTCTGCTTTGCATCTAAGAAGATGTTTCTTAGCAAAGCATTGTGGTATATTCTGAACACACGACACCCCTACCAAAACCAATCCGATAATGGACTAATGAGAATCCTCATGTCAATATTTTATTAAATATACATGTAGGAAACCAACTCCGTAACACAACCAGCCCGATAATGGTCCTATAGAACCCATTTGTCCAACTTTTTTACTACATATGCATATAGTAAACCGAAACTGAACCGATAGTGGATCGATAAGAGTCCATTAAGCTAACTCGATAACAATCCGACACCAACTCAGCCCGTTAACTAACGTGTACAGTGCAACCCACCCCCAGCCCGAATCTCTTATTGGACATGTTTTGAGTTGCCTTTAAAAAACCCAAGACCGACTTAGCCTGGACAGAAACCAGCCCGAACCGGCCTGTTGACACCCCTATCTCACAGTGAGGGTAATGAAGTGGCAGATTCTTCTAGCCTTAACATTCTGGGCTCCCCTTCTCCTCGCCCCCTGTTAAGCGTAGTGCTCTTGCTGTCCTTCAAGGTGATATTGCAGCCTTTGATTATCCCACTCTTCCTTCTTGTGGGGGCGATGGTGGGCTTGGTCTAGGTACAGATCAAGTGTCCTTCCACCGTGAGGAGTCCTCTAGTGAAGTTTTTGGTGTCTCATAGTCATTCTTAGTGTTAGGTGATTTAGGTGACAAGACAAGCCTTGTTTTGTTTTCTGCATTTATTTTTTATGTTGTAATTTGGGATCCACCTTTGGTGGCCTAGTAGTGTTTGAGCCTCTGGTTTTGTTTCGTCAGTTTTTGTCCTGGCTCCCATCTTTGTTAGTTTGTCTGTGTTGTCTTTTCTAGTTTACTAAAATATCTATTTAGGGCAAAAATAATAATAATAATAATAATAATAATAATAATAAATAAATAAATAAATAAATAAATAGAACCTTGAAAAATCGATGATTTGAGGAAAAAGTGGAAGAAATGGGGTTGAAATGGTGTTTCAATGACGATTTGCGGAAGAAGAGTTGTAGGAACTTGAAGAGGAGAGGATCAGCGATTTTAGGAAGAAGATGACTAAATGCTTCTCAGAAATGGTGTTTCATCGACAATTTGAAGAAGAAGACGAAGATGCTTCTTTGAGCTTGAAGGTTTGTATCGTCGGGAGCATTGAAATGGGTTTCATTATCATTCAAAAATTGGGTTTGAAAATTGAATTTGATGGGAACCCGATAAGTTTGATCCGGCGTTTCAAGGTCAAAATTGGTTTGATCCGTTTCTTTTTATGTATTATTCTTAGATTTTGGACAAGCCAGGTGTTGCCCATCCAGCTATCACCCATGCCAATGCATCCTAGCTTATTTGATGGACGATTGGAGGGCTGGGCGACAGGAGAAGATCTTTTTCCCTAACACTTTGCATTTCGGGGTTCCCCAACCCCTGTCTATGAATCCGGTTCCTCTGTAAGTTTTCGATTTGATAGTTGTTTTTTTTTTTTAAATATCAAACGAATTGACACATTGCAAACATATGCATTTGAAGGAATCACGTTGAATAAGTTGATTCCCAATCCCATCTATTACATCACTGAATAATTGAATTTGTCGATTCCATTCCTACATTAGTTGATTATAGGGAGAGCTTGTAGCTTATAAGTAGATGCCAACCACTTCCACGTAGATGCTTTTAAAAAATTGTATACAATAGGTGTGTCAATTTTGGGATCGTACTAGTAGTTCGGATCAAGCTGTTTCGAATTAATTCAAAATTTAACTGGACCAAACTATTATTGGACATATTTCGGGTTGAGGTATGGCATATCCTACCGGTCCTGGTCTAGTCCAGGCTAACCCGAAACTGGTTAGAAAAAATGGATCGATGAGCCCAAACTTAGACTATGTTTGGTATCATTTTTGTTTTTTATTTTTATATATTTATCAAAAAATATTTTTGAAAGCTATTTTTGATCGAAAATAAAATATTGTTTGATTACTATAATCAAAAATAGATTGTAAAATGAAAAATAGAATTGGTATACCTATGTGTAAAAATAATTTTTATTTTTATAGATCCAAAGAGAACAAAATAACAATCACCATTGAAGTCGTAATACAAACACCACTGTATCTAACATTCAATATACAATAAACTTTCACACTTCCCCTCAAAAAATTTGCATTTACCCGGCAAACAAACAAATTGCAATTTTAAAAGCCATAATAATGAAACCATTTAATGTCTAACAAAAGATTGAATGAGGTTTTTGAATTGTATGCTATTGGAAATCCCGAATAAACAGGTTTTGTGTTCCTGTAGAATGAGCAACACCCAACTCCCGAAATGGCCAGAGAAAATCGTCAGCAAGTCCTGTAGCCTTCCAAGACCCGCGACGTCCTAATGCCTGAAAATTTTAAATTAACTGAAGCAACATAGGAATGGGAGTGAGAACAGCGGCAGGATATGATTACCAGGCAATTGGTCTTCCATTAATGGAAACAATATCAATAGGTTTTAACAGAGGCTCGCAATTACAAGTTGCAGTAGAGGGTTGAGTGCTCTCGGCCGCAGTTGGGCTGCTTTCGCTCACGCCCGAGAGCTCACCTGAGTGGTTATTCCCACCGCCATTTGATCAGGCAGTATGGGCTGTCCAAGAACACCAACGAAGCTGCGATGAAGGACAGGCTGGAAGGACAAACCGAGTGGTTGTAAATAACCTTTGTAGAACCACCAATGCCAATTATTAAAGATCAACACATCCACGTTTTTCCAAGAATCGCCATTAATGATGGAATCAAGCTTTAAAACCCGCCCAATTGATTCGTTAACAATGTCCACCAGAAGGTTGTTGTGATTTAACATCAACGACAATCCATAGTCCTGTAAGAACCTAGTTACAGAATAAGAATCTAAGAAGAAATAGACAACAAATTCATCCATATCAGGAAAGGGCACAAGATTATCAGGAAACTCTATGGTACCCAATTTAGATGCAGGAATGAAGATGAATCTTGTATAGAATTAATCATTCTAAGTTAGCCCTAATAAGATGGATGGATGAAATGCGAAGTAGAGTAAAGATTGAAGAACACACCAGAAAGGTACATGTAGAAAGGGTTCATTTATTTCCAAATTATATTTTGCCTACGGCACTAAAGAATGAAGCGTGCATATCAAAGATTGCCATTTATTGATGCCCAGTGGGTCTCCCACAAACAGGATCTTCTTCCCCTGAAACCTCTATAAGAAATCATCCCCACTGAATCTACATCATAACATTTGCAAGATGAAATTGAATTAGGTTTAGGTTTAAATGAAGAAACTAAGATTTGACCCAACTGGAACCTCTTAATTGACCTGTTTCGATTTGGATCAAGGCTTATAAAATCTGACACTGATTTAATCTAGACTGACCCATTGATACTCCTACCAAATCTGACAATATCATATGGCCACGACATTCCTCGTCTCTTGACAACTCCCAAAGGCTAATATATTATTTTATTCTTATTTTTAAAGTCGAGGGACTTTTTTTTGGTTTTTTTACCTTCTCGAAAATATTTTATTAAAAATAAGAAAGATCCCACCAATGAAGGATGGGATTAATTTGAAAGACTTTCACCTTTTCTGCCGTGGGAGAAGATTTGGAACTTTGAAATGATTTGATTCTTGACTTCAAGTAGGGAAGAGCGTAAGGATGGAGGAGAGAGGAGAAAGCTCTATCCGCCGATCAGATACTTCGCAGCAGGCGAGAGATGAGAAAAACCTCAGAGAAGCTGTAGGGATGGAGACTGATAAAAGAAAGCCTTCTCGCTAGCCATGGCAGTTCAATCCCAAGGTAATCGAAGTTACCAATCCGAGAAGCACTCTTCTTACTCTATCTTTGTCTTCCATAGATCCGGGACCCTTAAGACTGGTTGTCTGTACAAACATCCATCGGTCTTGGTTCACTGTATACCTTTCGGAGAAACATCCATTGTTCTAAAAAAATTCTTCCCTCCACTCCAAAGGATTGGTAAGAATGAAATTGACTTAGTTAATGACAAATTCTTCCAACAATTCCAGAATCTTTTAAAAGAAGAAACTCTTAAAAAAGAATTTCAATTGAGCAACAAGACACGACTGGAACATCTTTTAAATATTCGAGAGTCAGTGACGAGGTATGAATTTACGATTCACCCACTCCTTCCGTTTTTAATCTTCTTATTACCTGCTTTGGCCCGATTATTCGGAAATATATGTAAAAATTTGAAGTTTTAATTTTTCCGAAATTTTCAGATGAGTCAGGTGTGAGTGAAAATAGGAAAATAGTGTTTACAGGTCGGAAGTCCCATCGCCATCTTTGCCACCATACTGTTTCTCCAACAAAACCGCATTCCTGTTTTATGTGGGACATTTGGATCTCCCCTGATTAGTAATCAGATCTTGGCCATACCCTCCGGCGAGAAAATTGGACACAGTATTTTGTACGATATGACATTATCCCACGGCTCTTACTTGCTCCTCTATCTTCCATCAGAGAAGAACTGCAGACCATACTCCCTTGCTTCGACCGAAGCAAATTGGAATCCATGGCAAGATCTCTAAAGGCATCTTATTCCTTCTATGACATCGTGAGAAATGCATTGTTGGTTGCAAGCTATACCGCCTGCTCATTCATGGGGTGCACCAACTCATTACCGCAATCACTAGCTTCATTGATCTCAGCCCTTATAGGCCTTTCGGGACCTATGTCTTCTGTACGGGAGAGGGAAGAATGTTCACCCTTAAGAACCCGGATACCATTCTCCAATTATTGTTCTATAGTTTTCAATTGGGCAATGCCAAGGCAGTCGCAGATGTTGCTGGTAGAAATTGCAGGAGCGTCTAGATACGAGACTGAATTCAAAGACAAGCTAGGCAAGGAAGATGTGGTTGATCTAGAGCTGCTTGATCGGCAACTTCCTCTGTATTCGGGAGGTGCTAGTAGCAATGAGATGAAATCTATTGAAACGGCAGTCAAGGAGCTTGGACTGGTGCGATTTTTTTGATTCTCTGGTTTTCTTATTTAACAGGACCATTAATTTCATGCTCATACATTGTGTGCCTGCATATAGAGCTATGTTGTGCCTCAGTGCAGCTAGAGAATCGGAGCAGAAAAAACAGAGAAACCAAGATCGACGACAACAGCAAAAAGATTGAAGACGCTCTGTGGAATCTTGAAGAATATAGAGAGAAAGGTGAAATGAGGGAGATTGGTTACTACGATGCCTTTAAGTTGCAGACAGAACAAGAGGACTACCATGCCAATGTGACAAGGCTGAAGCTAGCGGGGATGTGGGATGAAATCATTGGGTTGCTGAGAAGGTATGAATTGCCTGATGAGTTCGAATGCCGGGAGGATTGGGTAGAGTTGGGAACCAGGTTTCGACGCCTCATGGAGCCTCTAGACATTGCCAATTACAATAGATTCTCCATGGATAAGACTACGGGAGCTTATATGAAACCAGAGGAGAGTAGCGAGCCAAGACCATCGCGTTACAGATACCCACAGAGATGGCTAGTGCATGCTAGCAGGAAGCCGGCAGGTTACTTTGAATCCTGTTTCTGGTTTAAGGTAGAAGACCTCCGTATTCGAATTTATACAAGCGATCAGAAAGAAAATCGTGATGCTGCTTTTGAAAAAGTGAAAGACAGAGTACTAGAGCTGGAGGAAAATGTACTACAGTGGGTTGAGGAAGGGCTGCTAAGAAGAGATGTGTTCTTCGAGAAGTCCACCTTTGTCAAATGGTGGTGGGGACTCCCAGAGAGGCATCGGATGAAGTCTCGAATTGCCAGATTCATGGGTGGACAGGGAAAAGAGCCTTCCTTCTTCAGCTGAAAAAATATTAAAGCTTCGAATTTGAAGTGAAGTTCTCTGCAGTCCTTATCTCCTATGATGTTTATCTCTGTTCGTGACACTTTATTAAATGCAATATATATATGTAAGAAATTTGTGTATTATTATGCGTATTATATCTTTCAATAAGAATGTTATGTTGAGAGGTAAATGAAGATGGTGAATTATAAATGAACATATAATCCTATTATTGATTCTGAAACTCCTTCCATCTCAACCGGTAGTTGATCACGCAATGAGCAGGCATTAAAAATTAGTGCTTAGAGGGTTATGATGCAGTGACACATTGCAGTTCAACACTAAAGCATATGAAATATGAAATCCCTTATATAAGATACACAGAAAAAAAAGAGCCTAAAACACACATACAAAAGGATGTGTTCCAGCCAAACTTCAAACAAGTGTGGCTTTTGAAATTTGATGATCCAAGATTGCTCCAGCCCATGACCCCTTCAGGTTCTTCAGGATTTTAACGGTTTTTCGAAGTTATCCCACAATCTCATGCAGCGGAATACAAGACAACCTACGCCCAACACCAATGACCCTTTTTTTACAACCCAGCAACAACCAAAATACATTAGTTAGACCAATGGTATATTGGCATGTTTTTTTTCTCTTCAATAATTCAATTTCGGTCTTTTCTTTCCAACCACCAGAACCAAATAAGTATTACTGTTACAATGGATGATGTCTCTGTAATAGATGCTCAAGATGAACGTGATTGTGCTGACACTGGTGGCAACTTCACGACGAGACAAAGAGAAGGGGGGGATTTACGATTGCAAAAAATAGTTGCAGGATCAGCAGGGTTTCTAAGGGTGTCAAATTTGAGCTCAAAGTAAAACCCAATCCAACATAAAAACCTGATCGAATCGAATTGAAGTCTTATTGGTCGGTATTGGGTTGGGGTTTTAGAAATCTGACCAGATAAACCGATAAGACTAACTCAAACTGACCAAAACTGAAATGACAACAACCCAATAATGGACCAACACGAGTGAATTAAACCTTTCTTTTAATAAATATACTTATATATACATATTGGAAATCAAACCGAATCAGCACAACCCGATACTGAACCAATAAAAGCCGATTTAACCATAGTATGCGTAGGTCGTAATGCATATAAAAATTTAGGTTTTGGAGTGGCTACGAACCATAGTATAAGTAGGTCATAATGCATATAAAAATTTGCTTATCAATGCTCTGGTAGTAATGGACTTCCCCTATACTGTAAAATAACCACAACTCCCCTGTACAATTTAAACATGTACATTAGTAGCCAGATTAAGTGGGTTGGAGATAAGAATCATTAAATCCACTGAATAAGATGAACCTGAAAATACAGTAAATATGGCGATAATAAAAATTTTGGATCAGAAAGTATTTTTCATTAAAGCATAGTAATGAGCACAACCTTCCTGATGTTATAGATACACATGCCAAAGCAAGGTTCTTCAGCCAGGGGAAGAACTTTTACCTCAAATAGGTCTGTCAAACAATGAACATCATTAGAATACTTCAACAACCTTGTAACAGAATTACATTAACATAGTGAAAGCTTTTGCTGAGTGGATATGGGCGAGTTTATCACTTGTGTTGATGAGACTTTCCATTATGTAACAAAGATTTCTAGTTTATTATCTTTAAATCCTCCTATCAAATTCTAGTCTTCTGGTTTTCTGAACTAAAATCCTCATACCTACAAGATTTCTTCATACCTTTGAATCTAACCATCAGATTCAAACTTTACTGGTTTCCCCTCTGCCTAGTAAACTAAATTGACTAGTCTTTCAGACTTATCTGATATGTGTCGACTGAGTTATCTGGTTTTCTCGAATCTGATTTGCTTTTTCATGCACATCATTCATATGGGTAGTATAAATGATGCAATATGAGGAAGAAAGGAGGAGAAACTATGCTTGCGAGAGGTGTTCCTAAGTAGTTAGGAGGAGCAAGGGTTCAAAAACTAACTTACCCAAAAAAAAAAGGGTTCAAAAACTCGGGTTTCGGTGCCATTTCGGCCTAACCAAAATCCAAATTTTTTCCGAAACAGTGCATTTTTCGACTGGCACGATTGGATTTGCTTTCCAATATGACCAAAAAATTGATTGAAATGACCAAAATATCAACCAAAACTATTTCATTTTTTTTTATTTCAGATGTCATTTCGTTTCAACCTTGTTTACAAGTGATATCATATGGAATCTCCATGTTTGTCTAAGTCTTCTGGGTCTCCATGTTTGCAATATCCTTCAAAGAGAATATTATTGGGAATAGTCCCACATTGCTAATGAGACTGGAATCCTATGATTTTATATATGGAGAGTCCCTCTATTTACTAGTTCAAACTTTTGAGTTAGAAACTTGACATGATATCAGAGTTCCAGGTTCCCTCTCATATTAACCCTAAAAAGAAGGCTAAGTCACCAAAAGAGGGACATCAGATGCACAAAAAAAGAATTATGGTCACCTAAAGAGAGACGGTCATCTAAAAGAGGGACTATATATCATCCAAAAAGAGGAACCAGTCACCTAAAAGAGGGACTAGATGTCACCCAAAAAGAGGGATCAGTCACCCAATAAGAGAAACCAGTCACCTGAAAAGTGTCATGTATTGCCACATATACTAGCCACATATACACCACCTAACGGTGGGGTTACATGTGAGGAGGAGTATTGAGAATAGTCTGACATTGCTAATGAGATTGGAATCCTGTGATCTTATATATGGAGAGTCCCTCCACTTACTAGTTCGAACTTTGGAATTAGACACTTGACAAATATTGTAAGTGATATCATATGGAATCACCCATAAATTTAAAAGCATTGCATCCATGAGCACTCCAGCATTTTTCATCTGCCTTTGCTTGCAGAACCCATTCATGAATCACCTTGTTTCTTAAATCTATTGCTAGATTAAGAAGTAAAACTCTTGAATACAATGCCTGTAGTTCTTACTACACAAACAACTAGAAACCTAGAAAACATAAGATACTATCACATTCCTTCTTTCAATTAATTGTCTCTTAAGATTTGTTCAAGTCCAGTTTCTTCACGGCATCAAACACTTCTTTCAACATACATGTTTGTCGCTCGGTTCCTCTGGTTGCTCCACTCAAGAATCCATCAAAAAATTCTGAGGAAGGAGGTGGAGCTGTATATTTGTTTGTTACCATTCCAGCAGATCAAAGACCCGTCTGTTGATTAGAAGCAAAGGGCTCTCCCTCCTTGATCCATATCACATGCCAAACCACGATTGTTAACCTGTAGTACAATTCAACATGGTTGTAAAAACAAATTAAATCATATTACAAATGAACTAGAAATAACAAGGATAACAGAAATTTATTTACAATACATGGGAAGAAGATATAATCAGCACTGGAAGTTTGTAACTAAATTAAATCGTCACATAATCCATCCTAATTTTACTTCATATAAACACTTCATGTTAAGTAAAAAACGATTCCTCCAAACCCAATCTGCACATAATCAGCATTGAAAGTAAACACTTCATGTTAAGTAAAAAACGATTCCTCCAAAATAGCATTTTCCAATTATAATACCTGCAAAGACTGTAGAAGAACACATACATAGAAATTCAAGGCAAGAAAATCTACCAAATATAATAATCAAAATCTTAATCTCTCGTTTCCTGAAGTTCCTTATTTCTTTCGGTTTCAAGAAATGAGGGTTTTTACGAAATGGGAGATTCAAGTTTCAGAACTTGGAAATCGACAATTTGAGGAAGAAATGGAGTTGAAACGGTGTTTCAGAGACAATTTGGAGAAGAAGATGAAGAAGTACTTCTCATAAACGGTGTAACATCGGGATGTGTGTCCGATGTATCCCAGCAGTTCGATGTTCGGTTCGATAGCTTAATGGATGGAGAAGATTATTATCCGATTTGAAACGAGTTTAATTGTTTGTCATTCAAAATTTGGGTTTGAAAATTATATTTGATTGGACCCAATAAATTTGATCCGGTGTTTCAATGTCTAATTTGGTTTAACCCGTCTTCTTTATGTTTTACCGTTAGATCTTAGACGAGCCAGGTGTCATCCATCCAATGGTCCATTGGACAGATTCAATCCCCCTTTCCTCCTTTGTCTCTCCGGCTATTCCTGGAACCAAATCCTCTCTTGCAGCAGGAGGGTCCGATCCAAGGACTGGATTTCAGTCAGCCCACATTCCAATACATGGGTATGTGGACCAATTGAAATTTAACCCTTTGGCAACCCACAAGTGCACAGGAGAGGATTTATATCCACTAGTCCCGCCCCTTGTTTCTTGAGTCTGGTTTCTCTAGAAGTTTTCTATTTGATTATTCTTTTTTAAGTATCTGGCAAATTAACACACGGCGAACATGCATCTCGTGGAATAAAATAGTATATATATAAGTAGATGCCAAGGATAGAAATCCTCTCCATCTGTCCATTTGTCCAGCCGTTCAGTTGAACATCAGACAGTTGGGATGCACCGAACACATATCCTGACGTAATCTCACTCGTTCGATGTTCGACTACTACTGCACAAATAGAGGATTTTTATGCAAATGTCAATCCCTTTTCATGTAAATATATTTTAAAATTCTAGTATGTTTGCATTCAAAACGAACGATATCACATAGATGCAACATTCCTCTCGGAGCTTTAACAACTCCCATGGAATAAGAAAAAAACTAGGGAGTATTTTCTTTTGACCTTCTCAGAAATATTAAAAAAAAAAAAGAACGAATGAGGACTTCTGAAGGCTGGGACAAATTTGAAAGATTTTCTTACGCCCGAGCAAGCTTGATTTAGACTCTATTGAGGAAAAATGTTTGAAATGATCTTATTCTGTCTGTCTTTAGACTATAATAATTAAATTTTGAATAAATACAATAATATATTTATCTCGGATTGTAAAAAATTTAGATTCGATTCGTATTCATTTAGATAGTTTAGATGTTTTTGGGTTCAAATTCAGATTTTATTTATCTCGATAAAAATAATCGTATCCATTTAGATATATTCGATCAATACATTAATATTTAAGCAAACATCCATTTACTCAATGGTTGATACTTAGCTATTCGAGTCTCTTACCTTGCATCTGTTATTTTCACGTCACTTGTAATTGTTTGAAACGTTTTGAATGAAAATTATAATTCAGGCAAACATGAAGGGAGGTAGTTATAATTTATCCTATGATATACTAATCTCTGATACTAAAAGATTCAGATTCGGTACATATTCATTTAAATACGTTAGTTGTTTATGGGATTCAAATTCAGATTTTACTCATCCGGATAAAAATATTCCAAACCACTTAGATATGTTCGATTAATATACTAATACTTAAGCAAACATCTGCTTGTTCGGATGATTCACCTTTTGCTTCAATTCATTGCATTCGTTCATTCCCCATTATATATATAAATATATTACACACAATTAACTTGCATTCTCCTAAAAACACTAATAATACTAATTATTAATCTCATTCACACCGTTAATTACAGAGACACCCACACTGTTAAGTTGAAAGTAACAGTGTGAAGTGAAAATGTATAATAATATTATTAAAAAGGTATTTTGTATAATTTTTATAAAGACAAGATAATTCTGTATAATTTTATAAATAAAAAAGATGTCTATGTAATTAACCCTATATATAAATATATTAGACAATTCACTTGCATTTTCGTACAGACACAAATAATACTGATTTATTAATTTCTATTGTCATTGTTTCGACGAAAGGAAAAACCAGAAAATATCATAAGAAAAACCGATGTGCAGCCTACTGCTGCTTCAAAAATTTCGATTTTCCCTTCTCGTTTTTTGTTTCTTCTTCACCCGTTTCTTTTTCCCTTCTTATCCTACTTTAGTTCTAATTTGTTCTGATATTCCAGCAGCACCGGCCATCAGATTTGTTTTATTGAATCAATTTTCCAGTTTCCTTGAAGAATCCTATTCTTGGTCTGATTTCTCCCTTGCGGTTCTGACTTCTGATTCCTACTGTACAGGTATGTTTCTGAGCAATTTCACAGTTCTTCGATATTAGGGATCGATCTCCCTCACCCCTTTCCCTTTCCCTTTCCCTTTCCCTTTCTCTCTCACTTTAGGAGATCCACCTCCACCTTTGAGCGACCCTACCTGCAGATTCCCTAGCCCAACACTGTGCTGGAAAATCAAGAGTTCTAACTGAAACTCAAATCTGGTTTTAGTACCTTTTCGTTCTTCAGTTTTTTCCACATACGTTCTGTTTTCTTTCCACCCCTGTTTTGAACAGCTACATATTTCTCTTTTCAGATTCGAATCGGATATCCGGTTAAAAATCTGAATTCAAAAAAAAAAAATTATACATGGATTTCGGATAGGATTGAATAAGACAATTGGTAAACGGATCGGTCTCTATCCCCTTACTCGGAGAAAGGTTGACCTAAAATCTGTTGTGGAGAAAAGTTTGAAATGAATTTATTCTGTCTTTTCATGGAGGAAGGAGGTAGGAATGGAGGGGAGAGAGAAAAGAAAAAACGAATAATAGAGAAAGCCTTCTTGCCATATAAGATTATTTCGTCTTTCTATCGATCACACAGTTCGTAGCAGGGGTAGGGATGGACGCTGATCTAGTAAAGAAAGCCTTCTCGGTAGCCATGGCAGTTCAATCCAAGGGTAATCGAACTTACCAGTCCGAGAAGCACTCTTCTTATTCTATCTTCGCCTTCCATGGATCTGGTACCGTCGAAGACTGGTACTCTGGCACATCTTTTGGAGAAACATCCATTGGTCTGAGAAAATTCTTTCCTTCCCTCAAAACTATTGGCAACGATGAAATTGCCCTAGTTAATGGCAAATTCTTCCAGCAATTTCAAGATCTTTTGACACAAGAAGTTCTAAAAGAAGAATTTCAGCTGAGCGACGAGACACGACTGGAACATCTTTTAAAGGACGCCAGACTCAGGGACGAGGTACGAATGTATGATTCACTCATTTCTTCCATTTTCAATCTTCTGGGAAATTTGTGAGATTTTCAAGTTCTAATTTTTCCAAAATTTTCAGATTCGTCGAGGTGTGAGTGAAAACAGGACAATAGTATTTACAGGATACTCATCGGGAGGTCCCATGGCCATCTTCGCCACCATATTTTTTCTTCAACAAAACCGCATTCCTGCTTTATGTGTAACATTTGGGTGTCCCCTCGTTGGCAATCAGATCTTTGGCCATGCCCTCCGGCGAGAAAATTGGTCACAGTACTTTTTACATTTCGTTATGAGATATGATATTATCCCACGGGTCTTACTTGCTCCTGTGTCCTCCATGAGACAAGAGCTGCAGAACATTCTCCCTTGCTTCGATCGAAGCAAGTTGGAATCCAAGGCCAGATCTCCGGAGGCATCTTATTCCTTCTGTGACATCATGAGAAATGCGTTATTGGTTGCAAGCTACGCCGCCTGCTCATTCATGGGCTGCACCAACTCGTTACTGCAAATAATCACTGGCTTCATTGATTTCAGCCCTTATAGGCCTTTCGGGACTTATGTGTTCTGTACAGGAGAGGGAAGAATGTTCACCCTCAAGAACCCGGATGCCATTCTCCAATTATTGTGCTATAGTCTTCAATTGGACAATGCCAAGCCAGTCGCAGATGTTGCTTGTAGAAGTTTCAAGGAGCATCTAGTATACGAGACTGAATTCAAAGACAACCTGGGCAAGGAAGATGTGGTTGATCTAGAGCTGCTTGATCTGCTACTTCCTCTATATTCGGGAGGTGTTAGTAGCAATGAGAAGAAATCTATTGAAACGGCAGTCAAGGAACTTGGACTGGTGTGTTTTTTGGTTCTCTCAGTTTTCTTATTTAGCAGGACCATTAATTTCATGCTCATACATTGTGTGCTTGCATATATTGTAGAGCACAAGAGCCATGTTGTGTCTCAGTGCAGCTAGAGAATCGGAGCAGAAAAAACAGAGAAACCAAGAAAGGATTGATGACAAACGCGAAAAGATTAAAGACACTCTGAGAAAGCTTGAAGATTATAGAGACAAAGGTGAAATGAGCCAGATTGGTTACTACGATGCCTTTAAGTTGCAGACAGACCAAGAGGACTACCATGCCAATGTGGCAAGGCTGGAGCTAGCGGCGATTTGGGATGAAATCCCTGACTTGCTGAAAAGGTTTGAATTGCCTGATAGGTTCGAATGCCGGGAGGACTGGGTAGAGTTGGGAACCAGATTCCGACGCCTCACAGAGCCTATAGACATAGCCAATTACTATAGACATTCCAGGGATAAAGATGCTGGAGCTTATTTGAAACCTGAAGGAGGTAGACAGTCAAGACCAAGGCGTTACAGATGCACACAAAGATGGCTAGAGCATGCTGAAGGGAAGCCGGCGGGTTATTTCTTAGAATCCTGTTTCTGGGCTGAGGTGGAAGAGCTTCGTATTTGTCTTCATACAAACAATCAGAATGAAAATCGTGATGCTGCTTTTGAAAAGGTGAAAGACAGAGTGCTGAAGCTAGAGGAAAATCTATTACTGTGGGTTGAGGATGAGCGGCTTAGGGGAGATGTGTTCTTCAAGAAGTCCACCTTTGTGGAGTGGTGGAGGGAACTCCCAGAAGGGCACCGCAGGAAATCCCAAATTTCCACCTTCATGGGTGGATAGGGAATAGAACTCCCTTCTGCAGTTCTGCTGCTGAATAGATAAAAAAAGCTTTGTTCAGATTTGGGACGATAGGTCTCTGTAGTTTATAACTCATATGATGTAATCAATGCTCATTCTAAATGAAATGTACGTCTTTTAGGCAACAAATAATCATATGTAAAGTAATACCATATTCCCATCTGACAGTCTCTCGTATTACTGATGGATCAAAAATTCAATCCTTTAATTTGGACATTCCAATAATGCAAGCCTGCAGATGGGAAGACAATTGACAGATTTCAATCTCGGAAGCTGGAAATCTTCGACATTCAATTAGGATAAAGTCTAGCAAAATTTTACTCCAAAACATGGATTCAATTATAGGTAAATGAAGATGATGAATTATAAGTGAACGTATAACCCTACTATAGACATGAAGTGCTGGATTTTGCAAGAGAGAGAGTCCATAATCAAAGGCTGCACCCTTCACAACCAGGAGTTTGATCAGGCAATGGGTGTGGCATTTGACATTAGTACTTAGAGGGCTATGCTGCAGTGACAGTTGAAGGTCATCCTCAAAGCATATGAATTATGGAATCCCTTATATAAGAAACACAGATGGAAACCCCAAACAACACAACGAAAGGACAGGCTCCAGCCAAACTTCGAACATCTATAGATTTTGAAATTGATGATTCAAGGTTGCTGTCCATCCTCCCAATCTATTCAGTGAAGTGTTGACTCCTATGATTCAACAACATTCATGATTTAGATGGACTTGGTCCATACATTGTCAAGGCTGGGTATGAGTCATCTTGATTTCTTCTTCTAATTTATTATTATTATTTTTTTTTTTTTTAACATTAGATGGCACACCAGATTTAATAATAAATTTTATGATAAAGACAGTGGAATAAGGGTTGATACCTTATAAAGGAGGGGTTATGAATTTGCCTTCCATTACCAGGCTGGTAAATGAACAAGGTAGGTAAAAGCATCAATGGAAGGGAACAAGGCAAAGGACAACTCATTAAAATTAGTGATTTCGAGTTTCAATTAACCTTTTGACCTTCAGGATTAGTCAGGATATAAATCAATTGCCCCTATATGGCAAAATGTCCATTACACTTCAGAGTCACCGAACTACCCTACCCAACCAAACTACCCTACCCAAATAGGTAAAAGAGTCAACACAATGGGTCAGACAGAGTAAAGTGGCTTTACCAATTTACCAATAGCCATTACCTTACTCAAGTAAAACCTCCTTACCTTACACTCCCTGTTATTTTATTGTGTAAGAAAGCCTTATCCTCACCCTCCATAGGAGCCAGGAAGGTCGGTTCTTTCTCCAATCTCCACACCTAGTTCAGAAGGGCCCAGACAGAGAAAGAAAATCCCACCCTCATATCATAACCTTCTTGTGAAGTAAAACCTCTTTCCCCTTACACTCCCAAGTTTTTATTGGGCACAAAAGCCTTATCCTTGCCCTCTGCAGTAACCACCAGGAATGTGGGTTCTGTCTCCAGTCTCCACACCTAGTTCAGGAGGGCCTAGGCAAAAAAAGAAAATCCCACTTTTATTTTTTTGACAGTAATTGAGAATTTTAAGTTGCTGAGAGTGGTGAGTGGAAATACAGTTGCTTATTTGTTTGCTTATGAGTATGTAAACGCTACTGAATTGTGATGCTATTGCAATAATTAATGGATCTTACACTGATTATGATGCAAGTGAATATAATGTGATGCTTGAGAATGTAATATGTAAGGGACTAAGGGTACATGATCCATGACGTTATGTAGAGAATGAAGGAATTGTTAAGAAGGAAAAGGAAAGATATAAAATTACACAAGTGTAGGATGAGAATCCTATGACTGTCACCTCTTACAAGTAGGGGTTAGGTACTGATTGAGGTACATAGCAAATTTCTCCATGACCTGCGTGTGACAATGATACGTTCCGGCATGTCTAGTCATGATGTTCCTAGAGTGCGATGGTTATGTTCATTCCGGGACATGTAGTTACGTATACCCACCAGAGAAGTCTCAACCATAGATTGTTGCATGCCTCATTATCTGTAGCATGTTGTGCAAGTGACAGTCACAATGATGACTAGACCATTATATCGTAATTTGTTTTTATATTAAATTGTTTAATATATAGATGTCATACAATTCTTCCCATTGAGCTTTTGAACTCACCCCATGTTGTATATTTATTTTAATCCAAAAGTTTGTGTACACGTATTGTCATTGGGCCAAATATGAGTTTGGGTATGGAGGAGTAAACCTGCTCCGGAAGACCAATAGATTGACTTTTCTTTTATCTTGTATGTAATTTGTGTAAAGAAATTTAATCATTTTTTGTATATATAGAAATGCTACCATGCCACTAGTGAGTTAGGATCACATATTATGACTTCCACTGTTTTATAAAAAAGAAAATCAGTAATATAGAAAACAATTCACGTGCATGGATCGACCATTCTAATGTTATAGGTCGAGTTTAGACTCGATAATGCCTCAGAACCCCATGTAATGAAATTAGAGTTGTTACAACCAAGAAGATGGGTTTTTTTCTCCAGTCTTCACACTTAGTTAAGAAAGACCCAGGCAAAGAAAGAAAATCATAACCTAATCAAGTCAAACCTTTACACTCCTTGTTTTTTATTGGGCAAGAAAGCTTTATCCTCACCTTCCATAATAACCAGGAAGGTGGGTTCTGCCTCCGGACACAAGATTAAAAAAATTATTTTCATTTTTCTTTGGTAAAGTCGAGTCATTGTATTCTTTTTGAGGATTTGAATCGTCTTCTCCCTGTAGTTCAGAGAGGAGGGAGACGCTCCCGTTCGATGGCCGATACATGATTCTCGTGAAAATCCGAGCCTCATGTCCGAATCAACACCCCTGTCTCAGCTTGTAGGCTCAGACGTAGGGTTTGGATTTTACCGAAAAGCACGTGTCGATCATCCGATAGAGGCGTCTCTCTCCTCTCTGAAATATGAAATACAGAGAGGAGACGATTTGAATCCTCTTTTTGATCATCTCAGAAATTTTTTATATATAAAAAGAAGGGGTTTCGTAGTAGTCCTTTCAATCATTGAAAGAAATTTTCTCAAAATTTATTTCTCCATTAATTTTTGCCTCCCCTCGTTTTCAAATGAACGTGCGCACTTACAAGAAGGTTTCAAATCCGAATACCCGTTCAATGTCAATTATTTAATATTAGTCTTCCAATGCTCCTTCTCACAATCAGATCAGATACTTCGCAACAGGGGAGAAAACGTTGAATGAGAGAAGATGACTGAGAGAAAAAACCTCAATGAGGCTTTAGGAATGGAGGCTGATCTGGTAAAGGAAGCTTTTTCGTTAGCCATGGCAGCTCAATCGAAACATGATCGATTTTACCAATCCAAAAAGCACTCTTCTTACTCTATCTTGGTCTTCTGTGGATCCAGGACCGTCAAAGACTGGTTCTCTGGCTCAACTTTCGGAGATACATCCATTGGCCTAAAAAACCTCTTCCCTTCCCTCAAAAGTATTGGCAATGATGAAATTGCAATTGTTAATGGCAAATTCTTGCAGCAATTTCAGGATCTTTTAAAACAAGAAACTCTAAATGAGGACTTTCAACTGAGCGATGAGACCCGACTGGAACACCTTTTAAAAGACTCGAAACTCAACGACAAGGAATGATTGGCTTAGTTCTTCCTATTTTTATACTCCTTATTGCCTGATTTGGCTTGTAATTTAAAATTCTAGTTTCTCCGAAATTTTCAGATGGGTCGAGCTGTCAACGAGAGAGAAAAATAGTATTTACAGGATACCCATCGGGAGGTCCCATCGCCATCTTCGCCACCTTACTGTTTCTGCAACAAAACCGCATTCCTGCTCCATATGTGACATTTGTGTTGGATTTTATGTTGTCATTGTTGGTAACTTGACTGATGTGTCAGTGTTTGTGAGCATTCAGTCAGAGAAATGAGGAGAGAGAGTGTCAGTGCAGGAGAGAGAATGTGAGTGTAGTGACAAGGATGGAATAAACTTGTATGTGTGTTCTACATTGTTCTACATGTGTTTCAGATGACTTGCACCTAGTTGAATGTGATTTTACACTGAGTTTGATGAGAGAGAGTGTATACATGATCCGACAGTGTTTCTGGTGACGTAACAATGTTTCTATTGATGTGGCAGTGATTCTATGAGACCCATGGGTCTGGTGGCAAGGTGACATGCCAACACGGCAGCCCATGGCACTTGGCATGAATGCACGCAAAGTTTCGGGCTTGAATTCCAAGGTTTCATAGAGTGAATTCTAAGGTTTCATAGAGTTTTAAATTTGGCCCTATTTTTGATGGGTCCCGCAGTAGGTTCATGGAGATCCAGCATTGGAAAGACATAGAGCGTCGAGTAAGCTTCCCAATGCAACTTGAATCGCTCAATTCCGACTTCAGATGAGGGAGATATCGCGATTCTGGTCGAATCGCTCGAAAATGGTCAAAAATCCCTGTTCTCGGTGAGTTTGTATACACAGGGAAAATCGTATAGTTTTCATATACTCCAGGGGCCTCTTTGCAATTATCGAAAGCTGAAGGAAGGCGCAGAAATTATCCTTAATTGAAAAAGAAACCATTTGGACGGCATCTAGTGAGCCACACGTGTCAGATTCAGATCTGACGGTTCACAAATAGGCTGGCTAAGGTGTATATCGTCTGTTCCATCTAGATTCTATCGCGAGCCTTCTGGTTGGATGGAGGCAATTTAAAGAGGTGCTTCACGTTTCACGGACTCGGCGCCTTGTTTCTATGTGGCGCGCTTTCGGTACAGTGACGATCAAGATCCAGATCTTGCGACCAATATTGAAGCCGACAGGATCTAACGCAACTTGTGCTGATCCAATGGCTCACGGATCTTCCCGCCTTTTAAAGGCTTATCCGACGGCTATTTATAAAGATCCCTTGAGCACCAATCGGAACTCAACAGCGCATGCGCGAGCGACGATTCTATGTGGCGTGGGTGTACAGTGAAGCTTCAAAAGATTCCATTTGGAATTATGTGGTTGGCCGAACTTCAAACCGTCATAACTCCTTCATCTGAGCTCCAAATCGGTCCGTTCAAGTTACATTTTCCATATTTTCGGATGCTCTATACATTGGGTGGTGTTGAGAGTCGTAAAAACGCTGAGAAAAATCCAAAAGAACGTTTTGAAGGGAGACAGAAGGTTTTTTAAGGTTTCGTGCCCTGTGGGAGTGATCAATCACCAACTACCTCTTCTCTGTACATCAATGAAGTGCTAAATCTCTGTGAGAGGTCAGTAGAGCTTTTATTTTCACATTCATGATGATTATGAGTTGTGTGGAAGAGATTGAAAGCATATGAGTGAGGTGTGCTGAATTGATCTCTATCATTGAAGGTTGTTAGAGAGTACCTGAGAGCAGGGTGAAGCTTCAGAGATATTGTTGGTCATTCGAAATCATTGTTTATGAGATTTTTCAATTCCCTATTTATCTATGCTTTCAATATATTGTATGCTAGCGTAGGTGAAAATTGTAAGGCATAATTATAAGCCTAAAAAATTGTTATTTGCTTCTCGTGGGTGGGAGTTAAGCGTGGTGTGTTCAATGGGTGCTGGACACTGGCTATTGTAGCCTGAATCTTGGCATTGTTACGCCATCTCAGTTTTATGCTGGGAAAACCTAGGGTTAATATCCTTGTTTTGTTAAAGACTAAAAGTTGAGTGTTGAGTAAATACGAAGCCCGTTGGGCATTACTCCGTGGACTAACCATCACACACTGTGTTGGTGAACCACGTAATATCCCTGTGTTCATTGTTTTATCTTTCTGGTATATTTTGGAGTGCGTGGAATGGCTTGCAGGGTGGGTGTGGAAATCTGATAGATCTAACCATTGAGTGGTAGCGAAGTAGATTTGCATGCGCTTATATGTGTGTAAAGAATTAGATCTCCATCAGCTCTGGGCAACAGCAAAATAATTAGAGAGAATTTTCAGATACTGATTCACCCCCCCTCTCTCTCTCTCTCTCTGTGTCATATCAAGTTCATCAATTTGGATCTCCCCTCGTCGACAATATAATCTTTAGCCATGCCCTCTGGAGAGAAAACGGGGCACACTACTTTGTACATTTCGTCATGAGATATGACATTATCCCACGGGTCTTACTTGCCCCTCTGTCCTCCATCAGAGAAGAACTGCAGACCATTCTCCCTTGTTTCGACCAAAACAAATTAGAATCCATGGCAAGATCTCCAGAGGCATCTTATTCCTTCTGTGACATCATGAGAAATGCATTATCTGTTGCAAGCTACACCGCCTGCTTATTCATGGGGTGCACCAACTCGTTACTGCAAATAATCACTAACTTCATTGACCTCAGCCCTTATAGACCTTTCGGGACCTATGTGTCCTGTACAGGAGAGGGAAGGATGTTCACCCTCAAGAACCCAGATGCCATTCTCCAATTGTTGTCCTATAGTCTTCAATTGGACAATGCAGTGGTAGATGTTGCTTGTAGAAGTTTCAAGGAGCATCTAGGATACGAGACTGAATTCGAAGACAACCTAGGTAAGGAAGATGTGGTTGATCTAGAGCTGCTTGATTTACAACTTCATCTATACTCAGGAGGTGCTAGTAGCAATGAGATGAAATCTATTGAAACGGCAGTCAAAGAGCTTGGGCTGGTGTGTTTTTTTATTCTCCAGATTTTCTTATAATTATACATTGTGTGCTTGCATATATTGTAGAGCACAAGAGCCATGTTGTGCCTCTGTGCAGCTAGAGAATCGGAGCAGAAAAAACAGAGAAACCAAGAAAAGATTGACAACAACCGCAAAAAGATTGAATACACTCTGAGGAAGCTTGAAGATTATAGAGACAAAGGTAAAATGAGCAAGATTGGTTACTACGATGCCTTTAAGTTGCAGACAGAACGAGAGGACTACGATGCCAATGTGACAAGGCTAGAACTAGCAGGGATATGGAGCGAAATCATTGAGATGCTGAAAAGGTATGAATTACCTGATGGATTCGAATGCCGGGAAGACTGGGTAGAGTTGGGAACCAGGCTTTGATGCCTTATGGAGCCTATAGACATAGCCAATTACTACCGACATTCCAAGGAAAATGATACTGGAGCTTATATGAAACCAGAGGGAGGTAGACAGGCAAGACCAAGCTGTTACAGATACAAACAGAGATGGCTAGAGCATGCTAAAGGGAAACCAGCGGGTTATTTCTTAGAATCCTGTTTCTGGGCTGAGGTGGAAGACCTCCGAATTTGTCTTCATACGAAAAAAAAAAGGAAAATCCTAGCCTTTTGAAAAGGTGAAAGACGTAGAGGAAAATGTATTACAATGGATTCGGATGGAGGGGGGGGGGGGGTGTGGCCCCCAAAGAATCCCCCCGGGGGGGGGGGGGGGGAACCCCCCAGAGGGGCACCGTATGAAATCAAAAGGAAAACTGGGAATACGGACTCCTCTGCAGTTCTGCTACTGAATAGTTAAAAGCTCTGTTCAACCCCCCCTCTTCATATCATTTACGGTAATGAGCAATAATTTCAAAATGACCCATTTTCCCCCTTTTTATTATAAAATCACCCCCCCTTTTTACCCTCCCCCCCCATAACAATAAAAAAAAAAAATAATAAAAAACTAAAAAGACAATTGACAGAGGGTCAAACAGAATAAAGAGATAAAATCTAGGAAAATTCTCTTCCAAAACGTCAATGACCTTGGGGGGGGAATGATGATTTTTTTTTAGAAATTTACCCCCTTTTTTTCTTTAAATTCCGGGTTTTGCCAGAGAGAGAGTCCTTATTCAAAGTCTGCTCCTTCACACCAGGAGTTTGTCAGGCATGGGTGCGGCATTTAACCCTTCTATGCTGCGTGACCAGCGTAACGTATGATCTGGTCCCTATAAAAGAACCGATTTGGAGATAACAGAGAGAGTCCATATTCACAACTCAGTTAGTGGACTTGGGCATACATTGTCGAGGATAGTAGGCTTGGAGTCATCTTGTGGTTTTTTTTTTTTTTTTTTTTTTTTTTTTTTGGGGCACACCGATTTGATAAAAGACAAGGGCCCAGGAGGGGGTGATGGCCGCCCAACAGGCGAAATGAACAAGGCTAGGTAAAGCATCAATGGAAGGGAACAAGGCAAAGTACAACTGTTAAATTGTGTTCCGAGTTTCAGACAACAATTTGACCATATGGATTAGTCAGGTTCTAAAAAAACCCCTAAATGACAAAACCATTACACTCAAAACCACAAAACTCCCCCACCCAAACAGGTAAAATAGTAAACACAATGGGTCAGACCATAGTTAGTTAAAATGGAAACGGCAAAAAAAACGAAATGGGACGGAACGAATTTTAAATGGAGTAAAACAAGAACGATATGGTTAAAACTTTCGAGAACGGTAAAAAAACCAGCGGTAATATTTTTCCCCCCCTCCCAAAGAAAATAAAAAAATATTAAATGGCAGGTTAAGATACGGATATAAGTATGGTGCGGTACATGTTTTAAACACATTTTAAACGGCAAAGTTTGAAATAAAAAATATTTTAAAATATTTTTAAGATCAAAAAAAAAATTCCATTAACCCCCTTAAAAAAACCAACCCCCCCTCCAACCCCCCAACCCCCAATTTTTTTTTTCTTAAACCCCTAATTTTGCAGCAGTCGCGAACCTCCTTATTTCTGGGTTTCTCTAAACAAAAGACGCCGACAGTTTCTCATTCTCAGACTCTCAACGACATACGGCAAAATCGCTTTAGGGTTCATCTCTATCTTCGCTCTCAAAACTCAAGGCCGATTGCAGGCATTTGCAGCCTCTGCTCTATCAAAAGACTAAACGCCGGCCGATTGAGGTGTTTGCATCTGCTGCTCCATCAAAACGCAAGACAGCAAACTTCAGCATATTTTCTATCTGCCTTTTGTTTTAAGTCTTCAGAGATGTGGCCGGGTACTATTGACAATGCCGAGGATGCAGCAAAGCCCTCAAACATTAATAAACAATCGATGAATGACTCTTCTCCTAGCAGCATCCAATTAGGTAAAGTTCTATTGTGTTCGATTTCTCTTTCGTGTTATTTTCTCCTGTAATTTTACTGTGTTTTCGGCATGTTACATAGGCAAAGCTCCCTAGATACGTAAAATTCTTCCGCATGAACTTATTCCGCGCCTGGATGACCCTGTAATTCTTGAGTTGGTGGATTGGTATAGACAAGTGAAACCTCCTAACCAAGTTTCTGAATTAGAAAGCAAGAAGACATCATGGGACTATACATTAAAAATCCACATTGATCATTTTGAAGGAAAGAAAATGAAGATGGTTTATGTCCATGATCGCAAACCATATTTTATCTTTCCTTCACATTACAAGGAAGAGGCGTGCCAACTCATGGATCAATTTAAGAGAGAGTTTGCTTCATGCACCGTGAATGTTGTAGACATCCGTTCTTTATTCATAAATTTGTGTCGCATTCTCCGTACTATGTTGGATGTTATCCATGAGAGAAGGAGAGGATATGGGAGTAGAACTTCCTGCACTAAGGGCATTGGTGGGGAAGGCTTGGCTTCAGTGTTTAGCGCAGGACACGTCTTTGTTGCCGAGAAGATGCAAATAACTTTCTTAGCTTGGTTGGAGTAATGAGGTCGAAGGCACGATGGCATCTGGAAGAAGCTGATCGCCTTGTTGATGAAGCCCGTCTTGTCAAGGACATGAAAGCGGATACCCTCTCCTTGTACTTGAAAGAGTGGGAGGCCGATAAATATCAAAAGATATCTGATCTGTTTTGTTCTTCAGCTCCTGGGACATTGCGATACATTGAGTTTCTCCGTATGCCTATCAATGGGCATTAATTTTACTCAATATTTTTTTAGTTAGCTGTTTGGATCTGTTTCTTATTATGGTAGAAAAACTGGATGGGTCTCCCGTGGAGATGAACTAATACAGTTTGATATATCCGTTTTTGTTCTTTGATTATTTTGTTACTTGTCAAGGAAGAAATGTGCACATTATCAGTCAAAACACTTTGCTGAGAAGGAGCTTAATTATGTCGATGTTGTGAATATATAGTCATGTTATATATTTAGGTAAATATGAAATTGTCACACTGGCACTGATTGGTACACGTTTCTTACATTCAACTGAAATCTTCAGAGTCCAGGGCAGATTTACTGACACTTGGTTTGGCTGTTACCAGTGTTCATACTGGTCTGGTATGGCTATCTATCCGACCAAAGTCTATTTCTACAGTGAGGATTTTGCACATGCTTTTATTTCTTGAATTGAGCAAATTGGTTGAGATGTTCTTGTTATTTTTTCAACCCCTCCCCTCCCTGCAAGATCCTTTGACCTTGTACACAATTATTTCTGTTTACTTCTGATTACAGATAAATCCTCAAGTTGTTAAATGTTAGAAGATATGTTCTGATCTTCCTGATTATGTAGTTTCTGAAATGCTATGGTATTGTACTACCCATTTCTTTTTCCTCCACGTGTTATATTCTTTCTTATGTTAATGAACAAAACAATTTCTAGGATATTTGTTTGAAAATCATGAAAGCATGTAAATGATTGTATCACTAATTGATTTGGCATTTCAACTAGATTAGTTGTTCCTATTATCAGTTAGTCCCTACAAGTGTGGCTTTGAATAGAGTTGGATGACAAAACAGGATTGGTGTAGCCAATCCCATTTAGTTATGAAAAGGCTTAGTTGAGTTGAGTTGTCATAGATAAATCGTCTCCTGTCTTTGGAGAGGTGTTACGATCATACTTGGACCTTAGGATTAGTAACGAATTACAAACCAATTTCCTCTCTAATCTTCTTCTTCTAGGAGGTGGTCACCCTTGAAGTGGCTAAAACCCGAACAAGAGGTGCCAGCTGTGATCGCACTATGTGCGATAGGTGAAGGCCAGCCGTGCGATCACGGTTGGTGCAACCGGCAGACAGGAGACTATTTTTATTGTGCGACCCGCCATGATTCTTTTGGTTGTTGAGTAATTATTATTGTGTAATTTTGTTTGATACCAATCAGAAATTTTAGAAGTAGCAGTTAAACATTTGGTTAACTAATGACAGGCAATTCAGCATGAGCTCTTTTGATATTGAAGCTGTTTAATGAATGAGGGGTTTCAGTAGCGGTCTAGTTGAAGGAGGATCATTTTGTATTCATTTTCCCAATGCAAGCATGTAGTGGAATTTTTTTTTTGGATGAAACTTTACAAGCATGGGGTGTTTCTCTTTTTTTTTTTTTTTCTTTCTATTACAATAAGATTTTACATTAAACCTTTTATTCTTCAGTCATGTATCATTCTTTAAGGCTTCTTTTTGTAATTTCCTTTCTGTTGGATTCGAAGCAAGGAATCATGGTGAGGAAATAATCAATAGTAGTTAGCATGAACTGCCATGTTTATTACTTTCCCTTGCAAATTGTTTTTTCCTTTTTGGGACATTCAGAAACAGTTTGTCTTCCTTGAGATCAGGTTGCAGGACTTATCAAGATTCCAACTGAATTGCTGGTGGAAGGCATTCAGCCCTCATGGTATCTCGTACACATTCCGATGATTGGCCGAGCGAATAAGTCAACTTCAAAGTGGATTTGTTGTGCGAAGAGTTCGTTATGACCCGTGGTCGCCTGCCTAGTGGGGGCGGCTCCTCCGTTGTGGGTAAACGGGAATCCCGACTCTACGAACCCGAGGAAAGGCTGCACAGCAGTAGTAGGGGCGTTAAGACCGGAGCTTTTTGTAGTGCTAGCAGGAATGCAAGTGAATGAATCCCATCCCCTAGCGAGTTCAGTGCGCAATTAAGGTGGCTTCATGGCTTCATCCACCTGGCTGCATATGATGCTTTAAAAAAAGATAAGAGCCAATTTTTCGTTCTTTTCATGGTGAGCTATATGTTTCAGATAAGCTCTCAACATCAAAATGTGGCCTATCTTGGTCATTTTTCATCTATAAAATTGGGAGTTGCGAGTAAGGTGGGAGACTGGGCATTCAGGGCCTTTACTGCGGGGCTCGTCATCACCACCATATATATTGCTGCCTCCTTCTCCTTTAACGTCTATAGGGGACTTGCTTGGCACAATGCTCAATCGGTATTTCCTTCTCCGCTTCATCTGATTTAACTTTCTCTTCTTTCTCCTCCATTTTTTCTTTACAATGATTGTTTACTGTTTTAAATGCAATCATTGTAGAGAGCTTTCTCAATCATTGTAAAGAAAAGAAGCTATATGATGTAATGAATGCTCATTTTAAATACCAGTAGTGACTAATGATACTGTTTTACTGTTTTAAAATTTTGCTGAGAAATGCAGAAGGGGAACTCCAGTTTGACTTTGGCATCCAAAAGCAGGGTAAGAATTAGAGAAGCCATTCTAGAGAGCTTTCTCAAACTAGACATTAGATATAGAGCTCATAATAGTTCGGAAATTTTCACAATATTATCTCCATAAGAATAAATTTAATAGGAAACACACCATCAAAGAATGCTTGAGTGAAAAAGCATTCAAGAACTAACATGCACTTTATAAAAGAGTGTGTTTTCGTATTTCAAGAGCTGAATTGCACTTTATTTCTAGTTGAACAGATCTAAGTCCTATCCTATAAGGTATAAAATAATCAACTGCTGGGTGCTTTATCACAACAAAAGTAAAGGAAACAAAGGAATACCCCATGGCAAATGTATAATCAACAGACAATGGTTTTTTTTTTTTATATCAGCAACTTGCAAAATAACTACTCCATTCCCTTAGAAGATGTCTTTACATTGCTCAAGGATAATGCAAAGAACTTATCAATTTTCTGCCATAGGGAGAAGTTCATATTAAAGATGTTTCAAGAAAGGTCCTAGACAGGCTTGGACTGATGATCTGTTGATCTGTAGTCAAATGCTTTACCATATAGTATGTTAAAACAACAGAAAAATGCCTAGCATCAAAATTCTTTCTACATTTTTTTGACAGACTGAATTACTGTATACATGCAGTGCTAATAAAATCATGATTGTATTAGAAATCGAACTTTTATTTTCCAAAGTTATTTTGTTAATGTTGATCTGTATTTCTAAGTATATTGGATAGAGTACATAACATGTGAAGTGTTGCTAATCCTTGCAGATTTAAATGGTCTCATTCAACATAGTGTACCACTTCGAAGACCGTTGTCAACACCAAAAATAAAAAATAAAAAATAAAAAATTTGACACCAACAAATATGGGTACATTGATGTGGTATATGACATATAATTCAGTCCAAAGAGGCTAAGACATCTACTAGAAGGAAAGATAGTGCCATTCAATGTGAGATGTCTACTGTCTGATGGAGTTGTGGACGTGAAAATAGAATCAAATGACAATGTCATGAGATGGGCATGGATATTAATTTGCATATGTATGAAAGGGATTAAACCATCAATGGGTATCCTAGTTCCATCATTGATTGGAAAAACAAATTTTAGTGCATGAGTATCAAATTTGGTCCTCCAGAAACTCATTAGGATTGCAAACTACTGTTCGTAGGGGTGTCGGTACAAGTACTGAGTCTTCTACAAGGTTTGAGACAGTTGTTTTTGAAGATGGAAAGACAATTGTGAGGATTACTAGTTCAAGTGCTGTCATTGTTGAGGGAACTAGTAGTGGGTAATATCAGGTTTGAGTGGCCAATGTGAGTGAAGCAAGGGTTGAGACAAGTGGTGGTCAATTGATAGGGAAAAAGATCGTCTCCAATCATCCAGTTCGTCCAGTCGTGGACGGATGGACTGGATTTAAACGGACACACCCCCAATGTATTGATATATGTGTCTTTTACATCTAGTAGTCCGTTCGCTAATGTCTAGTTCCTACTGCAAAAGTGAAGTACTTTTCTACTGATGATGTCAGAGCAAATAGTAAGAGTGCTGTAAATGTTAAAAAAAAGTTTCCAATACAATGACTCATCATCGAAAGATGGCAGTGAATGGAAAGATGGTTCTTACCCAAAAAAAAAAATGGAAAGATGGCAGTAAGTACTCAGGTGATGACAATTCAAGTGACGAAGACTGAGCAAAATGTGGAAGAAGACAAGAAAAGTGACAATGATGAATTGTCAGACTACAATTCTGATGAGTATCATGACACTTTTACCCGGAATCAGTAAGGCCAAGGTGGAGAATGGGAACAAGTTCAGTTAAAGAATGAGAATGTGTATGGAATGTCAACCTCTTTAGGATTGCATTTAGATTATGCGATTCAGCAGGGTATTGACCTATTGAGATTGAAGATTAGGAAAGCTAGATCGAGTCACTGCAGTCTATACAGCTGAAGGTTGTCCTTGGAGAATCCATTTATCTCTTGTTGAGGATGTGGTGATTTAATTGATAAAGTCATACAATTCTATCCACACATGTATCAGGATTTTTTTTGGGGGGTAAAAACATGTACCAGGATTACAAAGAACATGAATGCAACATTCACATAGATAGTTGAGAAACTAGCTCTGCAATTGAAGACAGACCCAAAGATGAGTGATGCAACAATGTCCGACTACTTAAACATGAAATATGAAATTCTACCCCATCCTATTCAATTGTATATGCTTGCAATGGAAAAGAATGAGGGTAATCATGTAAAATCAAAAGTACAACTACCTAGGTATGGGGAGTTGCTAAAAGAAAAGAATGCATGTAGTGTTTTTAAATTAGTGTATGAGAGGAATGATCCCAGAGCAAATCTGGCTTTGAGAGGTTGTATGTTTGTTTAGATGCTTGTGAGAAGGGTTTCTTAAGGGGTGCAGACCATTCATAGGATTAGATGGTTGTCATTTGAAGGGAACGTAAGGAAGTTTTTTGTTAGCAGGAATTTTCACTCGAGGGACTCAATCGTTTCATTTCAATGGTTATCTTTGGTATTTAGGGTCCAATGCGACCCAAAATTAAAGGGCCAGACGGCCACTGGCCGTGGGAAATCAGCCCATAGGCAAGGCTGCGTTGATTTCTGCCAATTAAATGACACAACACTGGGCTTCAGGTGGGGAGAGGCAAAAACAAGGTTTGGAATTCCGGTAGCGGACATGGATCGGCCTCTACCGATTCCAATTCGAGGGCATACGTGTGGGGTCCACTGGATATTGACAAGAGAGAAGACTGACTTTAACTACATACTTATTTAATATTGAAGAGAGAAGACTGACTTTGACGCATCCAAAGTTAGAATTCAGATCACCTACATATATATGTACTCTCCATGGGATCACATCACTGTCGATGTGATGTGGGACCCATCTCTAGAATATGGGATCCACTGGATATGAACGGTGATGGAATCTCAAGAAGAATACATGTACATGTGGATAAACTATTCTCCAGGCATTCTTTGGCATTCACCTAAAAAGATTTAGACATTCAATTCTCTGCAACATCGGCCGGGGTAATCTGGGTGTCCTTCAGCAACCCATGAATGGTGTCGAACAGAGGATCTAATTCCAGATCCAGATGATTTTTGGCGAGCACCTTGAACCCTTCGTAGTTGCAATAAGACATCTCGATGTGCTTGTCCATCCGACCCCTCCTAATGAGGAGATGAACCCAACTTTCCTAACCTGAGCCGTCACTCTAAAAATCTGATTTCGATGTATGGGGAGAGGAAGGTTATCAATTTATGGCTGCATTTGTTAAGGTAAGCAACAGATAAGAATATATATGAGTGCTGCAGATCACATTTTTGAGTACCCAAAAAGGGTTGGTAAGAATCGGAATTGAGCTCTGCCGATTCAATTCGGATAATTGAACATTGGTGGTTTCTCTTCACTGTTCCACTACAATTGAAGGAAACACCAGTTGCAGTTGCACCCAGCCAATACCAAAATTGAGGAGGAAGAGCTATTTGGATCAAGTTATTCATTCGATTTTGGCCATTACAAATGCTAAATTTTTTATTTTTTTAATCATTTCGGTCATGCTTCAATCATCCATGGTCTGCTAAATCAATCTGTATTTGTAAGTACCAATTTTGACAACACCGATAACTTGCCTGATGCCAATCCTTAAACCTTTATTGTCATGGTTTACCATTTAGAATTGAACAGGTTTGGTGTTGAAGAAGGTTCCATTTCTAAGTATCAAACACAGATATCGGTCAGTCATGTCCAAGACCGATATGATTCGTATCGAATCAACATACGGACCCGATGGAAAATGATACTTGACTGATATTTAAATAATATAAAAATTGAATCTGAGATCAACTAAGTCCAAAACTATTAAAAAAAAATCGAGACTTCAACTTCGGACCAACCAATTGCCAATATAAAAATAAATTTTTTATATTTAGTTTAATAAAGTACCAAACAAATAGGAAGACTGGTTTAACATTGAAATGTCTTAACACTTTCTCTCGTCTGTAACCTATATAAACTGAACCCTTAGTCGAGCTTGGAGGAACTTCAGTGACAGATATTTGCTCCTCTTCAATTGTTGTTGTATCGGGTGCATTGTCCAACCATGTTCTCCTTTCGTAGGGATTTTCTTGTTGCTATGTTTGGATGTCAAGAAAAGAAGAAAAAACATTCAAAATAATAGGAAAAAAAACAAACAAACAAAGTTTTATTAATGTTTGGCTGCAAGAGAAAAGAAGAGAGTTAATTTTTACTTAAAATTTGCTTTTTATTAAAAAGATGAAAGAAGGAGATGCATCCATGTTTTGCCTTCTATGAATTATGGAATCCCTTATACAAGAAACACGGATAGAAACCTCAAACAACACATCCGAAAGGATGGGCTCCAGCCAAACTTCAACATGTGTAGCTTTTGAAATTGATGATCCAAGGATGCTGTCCATCCCCCCAATCTATTCAGTGAGGTGTTGACTCCTATGATTCAGATGGACTTGGTTCATAAATTGTCTATTTTGATTTAAAAAGAAAAAACCCTTTTGATTTAAAAAGAAAAAAACCAGGTATTTTCTATAGGTTACCGTATTAAATACGTACCATATTAATGCTCTACGTGTTTTTTTGAAACGGATTATTAGTCCCCGAATCAAATGTGATTCCGTTTAATACCCATATGTATCCGTATCCAACTTTTGACTATATCCGAACTTACTAACTATGAGATAAAAATTACCTTGAATTCCTCTTTTTAATTTTTTTATTTTTTTTTATTTTTTGGCATTAGATGGCATACCAGATTTTCTTACTCGTAAATATTTATTTATTTTTTTTTTAAAATGAATTTATGATAAAAACATTGGAATAAGGGTTGATACCTTATATGGGAAGAATTATGAATTCGCCTCCCATTACCAGGTTGGTAAATGAGCAAGGTAGGTAAAAGCATCAATGGAAGAGAACTAGGGAAAGCAAATTCCTTAGAATTAGTGATTTTGAGTTTCAATTAAACTTTTGACCTTCAGGATTAGACAGGATATAAATCAGTTGGCCCCTATAAAGCAAAATGTCCATTACACTTCAGTCAAGTAACTACCCAACCAAAATCGGTAAAAGAATACATACAATGGGTCAGACAAGAGTAAAGAGCCTTTACCAATGGCCATTGCCTTACTGGAGTAAAACCTCCTCATCTTTACACTCCTTTCTTTTCTTTTTTTTCTTTTTTTTTTAATTGTGTAAGAAAGCCTTATCCTCATCCTCCATAGGAGCCAGGAAGGAAGGTGGGTTCTTTCTCCAATCTCCACACCTAGTTTAGAAGGGCCTAGGTAGAGGAAGAAAATCCCACCCTCATATCATAACTTTTGTAAAGTAAAACCTCTTTATCCTTACACTTTTTGGTTTTTATTGGGCCCAAAAGTCTTATTCTTGGATCATAATCTTCTCATGTCCTCATGTTGAGGAATATCCAATGGTTGTCATCACTATGCGCAGTTATCGATGTATTAATATATACACATAGTGAATGACAGCCACAAAATATTCCTCGCATGAAAATATTATTTTCCCTTTATCCTCACCCTTTGCAGTAACCAGGAAGGTGGGTTCTATCTACAGTCTCCACATCTAGTCCGGGAGGGACTAGGGAGACATAGAAAATCCCACCTTCATCTCATAAACTTAGTGAGAAACCTCCTTAAATTTTTTTTCTTTTTCTTTTTTTTTTTCCGGTAAAGAAACCTCCTTAATTTCTTTTTTATTGGGCACAAAAGCCTTATCCTCACCTTCTCATAGTAGCCAGTGTAATATCCAGTGAAAGTTAGTTAGGGAAACGAAGAGAGAGGGAAAAAAAAAGAGATATCATATAAAAAGAGGGGAAGGAGGAGGTGCAAGTGTTGGTTTGAAAAAAAATAAAGAGAGAGAGAGAGAGAGAGGAGGATTAAGATAAAAACAAAAGGGAGGAAAAAGGGGATTGATTACAGAAAGGAGAGCTAGGGGGTGGGGGGTGGTCTGATGCAGGTACCGTTTGTTGCTTTGCTGTATGTGAAAGGAGAGAAAATAGAGGAGAGATTATAGAGAGAGAATACATAGGAAAGGAAAAGATAAAAATAAAAAATAAAAAAAAATAAAAAAAGAGAAAGGAGACCAAGAGGGTATGAGAGAGAGACTGAAAAAGATAGAAAAGATAAGGAATACGTAAGAGGGAGACTAAATATAAGAAAACTACAATCCATATGCATATCAATATGCGGAATAAGATTCGATGTATCTGTACTGTAGGGATCTGTTTCAGTCATTGTCCATCCAACCAAATCCTTTTCTGATGCACTCTTCAACGCCTTCGTCTGTTAACAAAAGCGAAGGGAACAGGGAAGGGTTTCTGTGTACTCACTATATTTCAGACAGAGAACATAATGGAATTTCTAGATTTTCATCAGTGTATACAGGACCCTACCCATTAGTATTTATGGACCAACCATCTCTTTTCATCAAGGATGGACGGTGATGTGAGTGTCACATGTCCCTTAAATCCGATGTTTATAATTCTCCTAATGGGGATACTGAAATGGATCAGAGTAGCATGTGGGCCACTCGCTCACATGAAAAAGATAGAAAATACGTTGGAGGACAAAGAAATGGAAGAAGATGGGAGAAAGAAGGAAAGGGAATCTAAATGGAAGTAGGAGAGAAGTTTCATTCTTTTTGTATTTAGCCGCAAGCACACACCTTCATTTCCTTTCCTTGCCACATCACCTCCACTAGTAATATAATGGCTTTGTTAAGAATGAAAAGGAAAGAAATATAATCATGAAAGTGTAGGACGAGATCTCTGTAACTGTCACCTTTACCAAAAGGGTATTATAAGTGAGTCTAATTCGTCTCCAATTATTGAAGGCTCCAATCCAGCATTCAACGATTAAAATTAATTGGATGTGCCTACCAATACATCGATAGATGTGCCTGATTAACTCCAGTCGTTGGATACTGGATTAGAACCTCCAATAATTGGAGACGATTTCAACCCATTATAAGGTACTGATTGAGACACATGGTAAATTTCCCTATGACTTGCTTCCGATGGTGATACAGTCCGGCAAGTCTGGTCATGATGTTTCCTAGCGTGCGATAGTCATGCTTTGGCAACCATTGATTGGCATGCCTCACTTACGTGTTGCGCAAGTGACCTTCACAATGATGACCGAACCATTATATCATAATTTGTGTTTATATTGAATTGTTTAATATGTAGAAATTTTACAATTCATCACATTTAAATGCTTTCTTTTATGTTTTGTGTAATTGTCTTTGCATTCATTGAGCTTTTGACCAAAGCTTGTGTACACGTGTTTATCGTGTATGTAATTTTAGTAAGCCCTAGTGATGAATTTAGGATGAAATATTATAACTTCCACCGTTTTATAATAAAAAAAAAAAAATAAAATAAAAAAAAAAAAAAAATTAGTTATATAGAAAGCAATTCACCTGCATTGGTCAACAATTGCCTCAAACCCCATATAATAAAATCAGCGTTGTTAAAATCAGGAAGGTGAGTTTTGTCTCCCCTCTCCAGGCTAAGTTCAGAAGGACCTAGGGAGAGAGAAAATCAGATCTCTTGTATCCAAATCATAACCTTAGTCAAGTCAAAGCTTTACATTTTTTTTTATCGCCAAGAAAATCTTATCCTGGTCATTCTCTATAATTTTGGGTTGAAATCTTCTCCAATTATTAGAGGTTTCAATTGTCCATCGAGTAATTGCAGTTAACTAGGCACACCTATCGATGTATTGATAGGTGCACACCTATCGATGTATTGATAGGTACATCCAGTTAATCCCAATCGCTAGATTTGCGATTGAAACCTTCAATAATTGAAGACGAATTAGACTCATAATTTTTCACCAGGAAGGTGAGTTCTGTCTCTAGAGTTGACACAGATTAAAAAAAATTATTTTTATTTATTTTTATATATATATAAAGTAGGGGTTTCATAGGAGTCCTTTCAATCCTTGTCAGAAGTTTTCTTAAAATTTATTTCTCTATTAATTTTTGCTTCCCCTTTTTTCAAATGATCCGAATATCCATCCATTCAATGTCAGTTACATAATATTAGTCTTCCAATCCTCTTTCTCACAATCAGATCAGACACTTCGCAACAGGGGAGAAAACGTTGAATGAAAGAAAATGATAGAGAGGAGAAACCTCAATGAAGCTATAGGAATGGAGCCTGATCTGGTAAAGAAAGCTTTCTCGTTAGCCATGGCAGCTCAATCCAAACATGATCAACCTTACCAATTCAAGAAGCACTGTTGTTACTCTATCTTTGCCTTTCATGGATCCGGTACCGTGAAAGACTGGTTCTCTGCCACAACTTTCGGAGATACATCCATTGGCCTAAAAAAACTCTTCCCTTCACTCAAAAGTATTGGTAACGATGAAATTGCACTTGTTAATGGCAAATTCTTCCAGCAATTCCAGGATCTTTTAAAACAAGAAGTTTTAAAGGAAGATTTTCAACTGAGCGATAAGGATCGAATGGAATATCTTTTAAAAGACTCGAGACTCAGCAACAAGGTAAGATTGCCTCTGCTCAGTTCTTCATGAGGAAGTAATCAATTTTGGTTGTGACTTGATTATTGGGAAATAAGTGAAAATTTAAAGTTGTAATTTTTCCAAAATTTTCAGGTGCTTCGAACTGTGAATGAAAAGAGAAAAATAGTATTTACAGGATACTCATCGGGAAGTACCATCGCCATCTTCGCCACCATACTGTTTCTCCAGCAAAATCGGATTCCTGTTTTATGTCTGACATTTGGATCTCCCCTCGTTGGCAATCACATCTTTGGCCATGCCCTCCGGCGAGAAAAGTGGGCACAGTACTTTGTACATTTCGTCATGAGATATGACATTATCCCACGGGTTTTACTTGCCCCTCTGTCCTCCATCAGAGAAGAACTGCAGTCCATTCTCCCTTGTTTCGATCAAAACAAGTTGGAATCTATGGCAAGATCTCCAGAGGCATCTTATTCTTTCTGTGACATCAAGAGAAATGCATTGTTGGTTGCAAGCTACACCGCCTGCTCTTCAATGGGGAGCACTAACTCGTTAGTGCAAATAATCACTAGTTTCATTGATCTCAGCCCTTATAGACCCTTCGGGACTTATGTGTTCTGTACAGGACAGGGAAGAATGTTCACCCTCAAGAACCCGGAAGCCATTCTCCAAATATTGTGTCATAGTCTTCAATTGGACAATGCCAAGGCAGTCGTAGATATTGCTCGTAGAAGTTTCAAGGAGCATCTAGGATACGAGACTGAATTCAAAGACAACCTGGGTAAGGAAGATGTGGTTGATCTTGATTTACAGCTTCATCTATACTCGAGAGGTGCTGGTAGCAATGAGATGAAATCTATTGAAACGGCAGTCAAGGAGCTTGGACTGGTGCGTTTTTTGTGATTCTCTAACTTTTCTTATTTAACAGGACCATAATTTCATGCTTATACATTGTGTGCTTGCATATATTGTAGAGCACAAGAGCCATGTTGTGCCTCACTGCAGCTAGAGAATTGGAGCAGAGAAAACAGAGAAACCAAGAAAGGATCGACGACAACCGTGAAAAGATTGAAGACGCTTTGAAGAAGCTTGAAGATTATAGAGACAAAGGTAAAATAAGCAAGATTGGTTACTACGATGCCTTTAAGTTGCAGACAGAACGAGATGACTACCATGCCAATGTGACAAGGCTGAAGCTAGCTTGGATATGGACTGATATCATTGAGATGCTGAAAAGGTATGAATTACCTGATGGGTTCGAATGCCGGGAAGACTGGGTAGAGTTGGGAACCAGATTTCGACGCCTCATGGAGCCTATAGACATAGCCAATTACTATCGAAATTCCTTGCAAAATGATACTGGAGCTTATATGAAAGCAGAGGGAGGTAGACATCCAAGACCAAAGCGTTATAAATACACACAGAGATGGCTAGAGCATGCTAAAGGGAAGCCGGCGGGTTATTTCTTAGAATCCTGTTTCTGGGCTGAGGTGGAAGAGCTTCGTATTTGTCTTCATACAAACAATCAGAAGGAAAATCATGATGCTGCTTTTAAAAAGGTGAAAGACAGAGTGCTGAAGCTAGAGGAAAATGTAGTACAGTGGGTTCAGGATGAACGGCTTACTGGAGATGTGTTCTTCAAGAAGTCCACCTTTGTGGAGTGGTGGAGGGAACTTCCAGAAGGGCACCGCATGAAATCCCAAATTTCCACCCTCATGGGGAGACAGGGAATAGAACTCCCTTCTGCTGTTCTGCTACCGAATAGATAGAAGAGCTCTGTTCAAATTTGGGACAATAGTTCTCTGCAGTTTGTATCTCATATGATGTAATGCAATGACCATCTTTCAAGGTAACAAATAATCAATGTAAAGTAATACCATATTCCCCTCTTGCAGTCAGTCTCATATTACTGATGGATCAAAAATCCAATCCTTCAATTTGGACATTCCACTACCCTAACCCTGACAGACAACTGACCCTGATTATTAAATTCACGGAAGCTGCAGATAGGAAGACAATTCTTAAAAACTCGGAAGCTGGAAAACTTTAACATTCAATTAGGATATCTAGGAAAATTTTCCTCCAAAACATGGATTCAATGATAAGTAAGTGAAGATGATGAAGACATAGTGGAATAAGGGTTGATACCTTATATAGGAAGGGTTATGAATTCTCGCCTCCCATTACCAGGCTGGTACTGATCAAGGTAGGTAAAAGCATCAATAGAAGGGAACAAGGGAAAGCACAATTCTTTAAAATTTGTGACTTCCAGTTTCAATTAAACTTTTGACCTTCAGGATTAGTCAGGATATAAATCAATTGGCTCCTATATGGCAAAATGTCCATTACACTTCCAGAGTCACCAAACTACCCCACCCAAATAGGTAAACGCGTAAACAGAATGGATCAGACAGAGCGAAGAGCCTTTACCAATAGCCATAGCCTTACTCAAGTGAAACCTCCTTACCCTTACACTCCCTGTGTTTTTATTGTGTAAGAAAACCTTATCCTCATCTTCCATAGGAGCCAGGAAGGTGGGTTCATTCTCCAATCTCCAAACCTCGTTAAGAAGGGGCCAGGTTGAGGAAGAAAATCCCACCCTCATATTATATAACCTTTGTAAAGTAAAACCTCTTACCCTTACACGCCCCTTGTTTTTATTGGGCACAAAAGCCAGAACTTGAGACTTGCCAGTGTCGAGTGGATGGCCGACACATAGCAGGTCATCAGATCCAACGGTTGAGTTGGTTCGCAGATTTGTTTTTCTTAACTTTTCCGTACAATAACTATTACCAACTCAGCCGTTGGATCTGATAAACTGTCATGTGTTGGCCATCCACCCGACACTGGTAAGTCTCTAGTTCATGTCAAATTTGAGACGAACCCAATTCTTATCCTCACCCTCTGCAGTAGCCAGGAAAGCTTTATCCTCACCTTCCATAGTAACTAGTGTAATATCCAGTGAAGGTTAATTAGGGAAAACGACAGAGAGAGGGGGAAAAGAAAAAGGAGATAGGATAGAATCGTAGAAAAAGAGGGCAGGGAATATGTGGCTGGAATGTTGTAGGTTAAAGAAGAAAGAAGAGTTGCAATTCTTGGTTTAAAAAAATAAAGAGAGAGAGAAGAGTTTTTTTTTTTGGTAAGAGAGAGGAAGAGGTTTACGATGGAAACAAAAGGGACAAAAAGGGGATTGATTACGGTAAGTAAAAGTGAGAGGGGGTTTGATATATTATAATGTATTATATAATTAATTCTATAATGTATATCAAAGAGAGTCTTTAATCTTAATTGTAAGGGTGTTAATCGGTACGAAGTGCTGTTCGATTTTGGTTCTGTGTATAATGAATAAAACCAAAATCGAACCATTTATTAAACGGTTTCAAAATGCTTATCAAACCAATTATTAATCAGTTTTGGTTTTCAAACTGTTTTTTCGCCGAGAAGGAGAGGAAGAGAGTTAGACAAAAGTAAAGGGAAAGCCAAGAAAATCATTAAAATAATATTAATTACATTTAAAAGTGGATTGACGATTTAGAAATATACCATGTGGAAAGCATTAAAATATAATTTTATTTTTACAAATATAAACATTTAGCACTAAGGGATTAAAGTAAAAGTTTAGTCGGTTTTAATGGTTCTGAATGGTCGGTTTAAACGGTTTTATTCTTGAAATCAGAATCGAACCGTTTAACTAAACAATTTCAAAACTGAAATCAGAACCGAATCATTTAATAATCGATTTCACGGTTTTAGTTTAAACGGTTCAGTTTGATTTCAGTACACGATTCGGTTCCATTTTTGACACCCTTACTTGATTGTAATTGAATTAATACGAGATTAATGCTGGTGGGACATCGTTGAAGTGGGACCGTTGGATCTATTCTCACAATTTCACATTTTGGTTTTTTTTTTTTTTTTTTTTTTACTCCCCTCTAATATTTTTTTTCCCTATTGATCATGTGGACTCTTAATTGGCTATACGAACCATTGCCCAACCCAAGAGTTTTGAAGTTGTGGGAATTAACGAGAAAGCAAATCCTCTGAATTGCAAAACAAACACACTTACAGAGAGAGAGAGAGAGAGAGAGCACCTAAGAGCAGAGGAGTCAGTCGGCTCAATCGGAAGAGACTACCACATCGGCTCAGTCAGAAGAGAAAGAATGAGGGAAGAGGAAGAACGAAGGAGATTGAAGAAGAAAATAAAAAATGGAGGGATTCTGTTAAAACTGATTTACACGAAATCTGTCAAATGATTCGATAGTTTGAAGCCACCGAATGCCTATGAATGTATAGTCGTTTGATGGTCTTGGGCCACGTGAGGTAATGGAAAATTTTCACATACTACTCAAATACTTTGAGAAACATCACTTATCACCTAAGATTTTTGAAAACAGCAACTATCACCCAAAATTCCAAAACGTTTCCCCATTAACTGATGGAAGAGAATTGAAATTTTGTTTAGAGGTTTATATCATTCTCATTTTCACCTAGATTCCATTTTTTTTGTTCTTCTTTCTCAACCAACGTTCCCCGTCAAAATCGACCGCCCTCCCCCCTGCACTAAAATAAAACGCTGATGAAAGAGAATTGAAATTTTATTGAGAGGTTTATACCATTTTCATTTTCACCTAGATTCCATTTTTTTTTTTGTTCTTCTTTCTCAACCAGCCCCACCACCGCCAAAATCGGACCTCCTGCAACTAACAATAAAACAGCAAAAACATTGGATTCCAAATTTTTTTTTTCAATTAAACAAATGAAAATCATCAAGTGAGGGGGATTTGTAGAGGACTAACGATATGTGTAGATCCAGAAATATGAAACCAGAAAAAAAAAATGAAAAACAGAAGTTAAAAGTAGAGAAACGATGTGAGATAGGGCAAATCGTGGGTGAGATATTTTCTCTCTCCCTATTTTCTCTCTGCGAGCTCTCACACTCCCTATTTTCTCTCATCTTCACTATTCTTTCTCTCAATCTCCCTTCTCTTCTCTAATTTTAGCAACCATCAATGCACACTCCTTATTTTCTCTCATTCTTCCCTATTCTTTCTCTCAATCTCCCTTTTCACATCCAAAGCCCAAATTCAACGACTATGAAGGATTGAGAAAGAGCAAAATTAGGGGTTTTTCCAATGTGCAAGGGAGAGGTCACAGATCTGAGTTTCAACATGTTGGAGCCCCAATCTCATACGTCTTGCCTCATTATGTAAACCTAAAACAGATCTTACAGTTTTTCTACAGATGAGAGATCAAAACACGTTGCTGCTCTTCCAATCCACTTCACTTTAAACCAGTCACTGGAAAAACGAATGGAAGGGCATTATTGTCAATCCAAAAATGGTTTTAAGCTGACATCAGCATCTAACGGTTCCGTCTTAACGGTTTGGGTATTTTTGATAAACATTTTGGAATTTTGGGTGATAGTTGATGTTTTTAGAAAACTTGGGTAGTAGGTGATGTTTCTCAAAGTATTTGGATAGTACGTGAAATTTTCCCTTTTGGTATTTATATACAAAGTGTCAGGCTCTCAAGCGAGAGGCCTAAGTCAATTCCTGGCTTGGCCCTACCATGGCCTAGAAATCTCAGTCCTAGTCTAAATTGTGGCATGAAAAACCCAACTCTGGCCCTGTCGAATTCAGGGTGGGCTTGAGTTAACTGGCCAAACTCGCACCTCTACTAAGTATTTTTGACTAATATTGAAACCCCATGATAGCAATCTATCCCTCGCTAACCCTTGAACATAGCCATCCAAGCAATAAAACTGTGTCTACATATATAGAGAAAGAACCAGACAACAGGAGCCCAAAATCCACTGGCTCTTGGTAAACTTTGTTTGCTTCCCAAACGGATTTCATAGAATAAAAACCAGTTGCTTCGGATTTCCATATAACTCTATGCAGATGTGGGTTATCCGAAAAAAAGGATCATCTCCAACCATCCAGCCCATCCGATCTGAATCCAAACCCAATACAACCCATCCCTAGCATTGAGCAAGCTACATAGCCAAACTTGAAGAATAGCTCTAAAACATGATAACACTGGGCTGGTGTCTTTAAAGACCATATGTAGTCATGGGTCCTTTATATGATCACAATGACGAATGATCCATTGATACTGATTCATTTTCATGGGATGTCATTGAGCTATCACAGAAACAATAATATACAAGAGTGTTTTAGTATCTACGACAAAGGGGTTTTGAGTTTTTGCGTGATTCGACAGACACCAATCACCAGTGTCAATAAGAAAAATCCTTAATCCTTTCCAGTTTCCAATTTCTCAATATCTTTGTGGCCTAGTCTGTGATTAATCGAAACAGATTAGATTTGATGGCATAGGTTGTTTTCATCCTTAGATTATAGAGGGGAGAAGTGTTAATCGTTTTCATCCTTTGTCCATGGAGAGGAAGCTCCTCCCCACCCTTCACAAAAATTTGCAACAAAATTTGCAATACGTTAAAAAGATATTGGACCAGTGGGATAAGTCACTTGTCAAGTTTTAGAATCTAATTAAGGATCTAATCTTTTGTCACCCACAGTGATTAGGAATATGTGTACCCTAGGTGTTCAACAGTGTTAGATTATAATTTAAGAATTATGGGAGGTATAACCAGCAAGCTATATAAAGTTGGGGGGTTGATTTATGATGCTATCCCTCAAAGGAAAACATTCCCTACAAATTTTATTTTGTATATAAATTAAGACCCAAAAACACCCTCCCTCCACCTTCACCGATAAGAGCTTGTCTGTCGTCCTCCCTTGCCTTCGCCTTTTTAATTTTCTTCTCTTTCAGTTGTAGAAAAGACCCATGTTCTGGATCTTCAAATTACAGATCGCAATTGAAAATGGAAGGGTTAATTTAGGCTGTTTTTCTGCGTACCACAGTAGAAAACAAGATGTACACCTCCAATTGGTTTTGGCCTTTAGATTGGAGGAGCACCAGGTGTTGCTCATCGAGTTGCTACTAGCACTCTTCCAATTGTCATACCAATCGAAGAGGATCTGGATCCAAACTTAAGTAGTCCTCTATTATCTTTGGGTTAAGTGGTTTTCTATGACCATTTCTATGTTATAGATGTTTCCTCATTTTGCAATAAACTTGAGTTCAGTTCTTTCTTATTTTGCATTTCCTTTTTGGGCTGCATCATAGATGCGTGTTATGGACAAATGATCTGTATATAGGACCCAATTTTGGATTTGGATCTTCATCAATCGACCAGCCCTTCCAGTCGAGATCAAACGGGTTAGGATCACCACGCGTACCAATACAAGGCTGGAGTTACCATAGAGGACTCGGGTAACCCAGTTCCTGAAACTGAAAGTATCCACCATCACCTACTACTGCCAAGGAGACCTTTTATCTGGAATGTCTCTTGACCACTGCACTCAGAATTAAGGCAACACTTTTAAAGCCCTGATCTAGTACACAGGCAGGTCAAGGAGTTTAATGGATGATGACAGTCCTTTCAGCCATCTGACCTGGGACTGAAACCAACCCAAACCAACTTGAAGTAAGAAGCTTAATATATTATCTGGATTCACAAGTCAAAATACAAAGTGGATAGTTTGGATTTATTGATAAAAAAATGAATGAGTATGATAGCAGACATTTCCTTTACAATCATCATTTTGTTTCAGAAACTATAAATACCAGTATAAAGAACTTTATAAATACTTCTCAAAGTCTGAAATAAGATGACAGTGAAGGTTACAGAATCAATTAATAATCCTACATTGTAATGTCCTTTTATCACTGTAGTGACAGCACCAAAAGATCAGCCAATGTAAACTACATGCTCTACTATTCATGCAAACTGGATGTCATTACCTGCAACAGAATTTGTGACCTCATTTGTTTTTAATTTATAGGCTAATCTGTAGTTAAAACTCATATTTCTGATTACTCCCAATTTAGGAAGAGCTCCCTTCATTCACACGTGATACACCGATTTATAGAAACAATCCCATTAAATTAAAGAGCTTGGTTAGATAAAAAAATTAACCAAATAATTCACCCATCTTGAACCTGATTCTGTGCTCTTGGAAGCCAAGCATATGAGGTGTGAGGATTGGAAAGAAAAGCATTACTCTTTGATATTCCATCTCAAACCGTTTTTGAGAGGATGACACTAATCATGCAAGCATAGTTAAATGGAATTGATTCCCCTACTTGTACAAAAGAGTTCTGAAATTTTATCATCACCACATCTGTTTCCTTCTGTCCTTAAACTTTTATCTTTAGGCTTCCTTAAGAAACTTACATCACTGGATAAGATGGGGAAACCATCATGTTGCGATAAGCCGAATGTGAAAAGGGGTTTCTGGACTGCAGAGGAGGATGCAGAGATACTCGCATATGTATCTATGTATGGTACAGGTAACTGGACATCAGGACCAAAAAAAGCAGGTTAGGAAGTTTTTAACTCTTGATATATATGGGTTGCATCAAATATACACAGTTATTGGACATCTAGATACCCAATTTAGCCTTATCTTACAAAAGCGGATTCATTTTTGTATGATCCAAAAATTTTCAGGACTTAAACAATGCAGGAAGGGTTGTAGACTTAGGTGGACTGATTACCTGAGGCCTGATCTCAAGCATGATACCCACACCTCAAGAAGAAAAGTTGATTGTCAAACTTCATAAAGCCATTCAAAGCAGGTGGATTACTTCGAGTTCTCTATTAATTTCTGGAGTTATGAATTTTTTTTTCCTTCTCTCCCCCCCCTCTCTTTCTCTCTCTCTCTCTCTTCCCCTCTTTTCTTCCATGGTACTGCATTTTATCCTTTCCTGCTTTGCTGCTAATGCTGTCATTTTCTTTTCTGTTTTAGCAGAATTTGGTTTAGATATTGTAGTTGTCATCTGAGGAAAACATGTTTTTCAGGTTTCTGAAGTGTTTTCTGTCTCCCTTCTTCCAAGTTTCATAACAAGTATTCTTGGTAAACCCCTAGAAGCATAGCTTCTTTGTTATTTAGCAAACCTCCCTGATAGCTTCCGCTTAAGATAACTGATAGAGATCTATTTTCTAGACTGTTTACTGTGCATCTCCTTTCATCCAAATTTCCTCTTATCTGGGTAGTTAATAAAATTGTATTAATAATAAAAGGTTATCCTTAAAGAACCACCTCCAAGAGCTGCACCAAAGGAAGGATCTGATGAATAAGTAGGTAAGCCATATGTCTGGTACCGATATCTAGCACAACTAAGCAGTGTGTTGGTGAGGTCTGACACATATATCCTCCTTAAGCATGCCATTTCAGAAGCAGCAAAAATTTGTCACCCATATCTGAGCAGTTCATAACAAACTTAACTGTATAGAAGAGTGTTTGTTACTGATGGAAGGATAATAACTCTTACTATCTTAACTTCCATACTTCTTTAATGCAGAGGCCTCTAATAGCAGCCCAGTTGCCAGGAAGAACAGACAATGACATAAAAAATTTCTGGAACACTAATCTGAGGAAGAAGCTCCATGAGATGGGAATCAATCCCGTGACTCACAAGCCTTTTTCTGAAATCCTCACTGATTATGGGAAAATTGGTGGTCTCCGAAAGCCTGAAACCAAATGGGGTCCCTCAATAGAGACTTAAGGAATGCATTCATATCCAAAGCATCTTCAGTTGATGGTACTTCAATGACAGGACTCCAATGATGGAACCAATTGAAGATGGCTGGTCAGACAGCAATAACAATAGAAACTGCTCTTGGGACCTTACTGATCTCCCCCCCCTCTCTACTCTTGGGACCTTCTGAGGCAGCTTCAGACCATAAAACTAGTTCAGGAAGCAACAAAGTACAGCAAACAAGAAATCATCGAACCCATTTTCTATAGTGAAGGATCATCATCATCATCTTCTTCCTTTTCCACTGCCATACAAGTCAGTTCACCATCACCCTTTCCTTGTCAACAATCAGACTACACAATCTCCTCCCTTCAGTTGGGGTGAATTCCTTATTGAAGATGGGTCTCTTCCTTCTGATCTGCAACAACAATGCTTTCAAGGGTCTTCAAGCCTAACACAAGTACATGATGAGATGCTGCAAAGCCAATTAACTGGTGAAAGTAACAAAAATTTCATTGTTGTGGGAGGAGTTATGGATTATGGTGCATTGAACATAGGCCAGAGTATTCCAGGAACAGTCGGAGAGGAAGCCACCAACATCTTTGGTGACTCTGTCATCTGATAATTCATTCCTGAAGGTCATATTGGATCACGACAGCCAGATGTCATGGGAATTCCCTGATATTTTATATTGGATCACGACAGCCAGATGTCATGGGAATTCTCTGATATTTTGGAGGAACCATTTTATTGAGTATTGGTATATCAACAAGTTGATGAACCAAGCCGAGCCTTGGTAGAGTACATGAGTACTTTAGTAAGTGTTTTCATACTAATAGGGATACAAGATCTTAGATAAATGAATCATGTAGAAGGGCAGTTTCTTTCTTTTACTTAATTCATGTTTTGAGTAATGGGGTTGAGATTCATCTGGTCAATTAATGCTCTAGAATTTACTGGGAATAGAGGATTGGAGAATCTGAGGGCTCAAGGAATCCAGTTTTTGGCTATCTTTTTTAATCTAGTTGATAGTGTAGAAATCGAACTCTAATCATGATGCAAAAAGCAAAACAAAGTAAAAAAACAATCCGACAACGCAAAGAATAATGTGGCTCAGCAAGATTTCTTCTTGCCTACATCTACAGTGCGATCAAAACTGCTTCACTGTCAATGGAGAATAGGATTACAATCATTTGCCTTGGCTATAAAATTTATAACAAAAAATATACAGGTACATTTACTGAAATACCAATATAACCCTAAAAAAATTTCCCTCCTATATCATGGCGTTTTTGCGGGAACCATTGATGATCATACGATACACTTTTACATCAGACTTACACCTCTATTTCACCTCCATTTTCAATGCTTTCCTTCTGGCGAAATTCATTAACCAGTAGTCATGGATGATTCCATCACAGGATTACCCATTCTCCAGTATTGTGAACACTTAACTACACAGCCTGTTGTCGGTGGATTCCGTTCAGCTTCCCAGATCACGCCACGTAACTGAAACACAAATACAACAAGAAAATGGGCGGGATATACTCCGGGGCCACTCCAATGCCAAAGTTAGTAAATTCCGAAGATAGACAGAATGGAATCCTTAGTGGAAAACTAGGACTCCTATGCCTAAGATACGGGAGCTTCAATAACCTTCTCCTCTTTCCCAGTGAGATAGAACTTAGGGTAGTAAAATGGAGAAGAAGTTCTCGAAATGACTGAGTTGGAATCATACCAGAGTGGGTTAATTCTCCCATTTACATAGGAAAGTCTGGATCCTTTGTAATCGATGCTCTTTTGCTACTTATAGGTTCAAGAGAAAGCTTCTCCAACAAGCTCCTCCCCACCTACCGCCATCTCAATCACCAACCACCTAGGGAACAATAGGTGGGAGGGATTACGACCCCTTAGGACAGTACTAGGATGTCTTGTCAGCCACTTACGATAAATGTTAGATGCCTCAAATATAATTTATCCAAATCAAAACAGCTATCGTTTTAAGGCATATATGGAATTTGATTTTAAAAACTGTGGCAGAGATGCCAAATATTGGTATTTCATCAAGATTTCTAAAATGAAGTCCCAAAGGAACATATCCCTCTTGCAAAAATATTTACTAATTATTACTTAGTTTTTGATAAGTCTCTTAAGACATTTAAACAAGTCACCCCCTGTACCCTGTCCAAATATTCTGAGTTATCAAGTTAGCACTTTTTCTAGAGACAAGCTGAAGGGGTTATATGAGTAGATGAATTGATTCAGTCAATTCCAAGTCACTGGGTTTTAGAAAAGTTCATGCAGCGTTCACCATTCATCTTAAATGTTGTAAAATGACATGCATGGTAAAGTAACGCAGCAGGGAAAATCTCAACTCTTATCAACTAGTGCAGAGAACCAGTCCAAATGCCTAGTCATTCTCGAAGAATTGTAAAAGTTGTTATTCCTACCTTAATTTGTCAAATTTCCCCTCAGCTTCACTCTCTTTTATATTTTGATAGATCCCTCGACTGCCCTTTTTCATATAAACTTTTTATTGTGTTGCCACTAGAATCCGTGTTTGGATCTTCCACTGACTGTCAATCTATAGACGACAAAACAGGACAAAAGTGCGGTCGGGCTTGTTGCCCTGTGACCTCTCCAATGCTTAAGTCATGACTCTATGCCATAGATAATCAAGATTATGCCTGACCTTTTAATAATATAAGCAAGGTAGGAGGGTTATGGTAATACTGATTTGAGACTAAGCTGAAAGGGTAAGAAGCCGAGATGAAAAGGTTGGGGGCTGAGGTGACTTGTATCAGAGCAAGTGGACCAAAGCTCATATAATATTCAAGTGATTTGACTCTTGTGGTTGGAAGTATTTATAGAAGCATTTATTGCTGATGTCATGTGGGGTGATGTGTAATTCTGTTCTTACCCTTATCAAAGGTGGATAATGTCCCGCCTTTATCCTTTTTCTTACCTCTTCTGCCCTTGTTGAATAGTGTTTACCGTAGTCAAGATGTCGCTTGCCTATTTGTCGGTTGATATTTGAGTATGAAAAAATTTCATCTACACCCCATCAATGATTGCTAACATCATCTACACCCACAAGATTGCAAAAACATCACATAGGTCTACTTAACAGACGAAAATCACTAAAATTGTTGAAGTACAGTTTTGTCTTTCATATTATCAATTGAAAAATTAAAAAATTATATTGATTTACTAATTTGAACTTTAAATCAAACTTATATTTTCTCTCTCTGTTTCCTTTTCACTCACCGTCATCACCACAGTCGGTAGGATGAAACACAGTTCAACGTTTCCAGCGAATCCCATCTTTGTATAACTGAAATTCGATTTGGATCGAGCTCGTGAAAACTCCTCTACCCTTTTCTAGTATACCCGTTTCAGGGGTGCCGTTTGGTTCTAGTTCTTCGTCAAGTGTATGCGATGGCGATGATACCAGGTGATACTTCTGGTATTCCCGTTGCAGGGGTGCCGTTTGGTTCAAGTTCTTCGTTGACTGTGTCTGCGATGGCGATACCGAGGCCAAGCTCCACTAGGGATACTGCAGTGACTCCCTCCTCTGTGCCAATGGAGTTGTCGAAAACTGGTATGACGAGGGATCCTAATGGATTGGGTCTACAGAACCTGACAACTCAAAATGATACCTGGCTATTGGGGGGCAGAGTTTCTTCATTACTGGTGAAGTCAATGAAGACTGTTCAACCTGATTTGTCTCTGATGCAAAGGATTCCAACGGTTGTTGGTGGTGGTGTTCTTCAGCAGGGAGGTGCTTTGATGATGACTGAAATGAGGAAAATCAGAGAATCAAAGTTTACAGGTTGCAGAAATAGAGCAGATTTAGAGGGAAAAAAACATAGGAGCGGAGCCCCTGTTTTCCTAATTCATTCAGTTCTTACCGACTGTATCCCATATTTGGACTTTAATGATTTTATCACCAATCTTGATATTCCGATAAGCAAATTCAACTCCGATAGTAGGCTTTGAATTGAGATGGAATTGATATCAAGAAAACCTTGAGAGAAGGTTCGATTTACCAACAGCAGAGTCTCCTATCAGAATCGCCTTAAAGAAATAATCACACTCGTCATCGAAAGTATCAACCATGACTGAATTTTATAAAGAAGAAGATGAGATCACAGAGGTGTTGCAGAAGTTTTGAGCTCAAGAAACGGGGATTTTCGTAAAATTAGAGTCTGTGAAAGATTTGAGTGATGACAAGAACAGAAAACAGGGATTTTCATTTTTCTTTCTTGAATCACGTGAAAAGAGTTCTAGATTTGAAATTGGAGTTTTGAAGATTTGAAAGAAACAGCTAATTCACTGGTATATGTACAAGTATTCAATAGTTGAAAAATGAAATCATAAATAGTTTGAATTAGCTTTTCAAATTCTAAATTTTCTGTATTTTTTTTCTTTTTCATGGATCGGTTAAGCTCTCCAATTAAAGATTGAAGTGTACAAACCTCATTCCTGGGATTTGGACAACAACGAGGACTTCTAGAAGGGTTGATTTGTCAGCACCGCTTGGTCTGACAATGGCAAGAATCTCCCATGGTTTATCTCTGCAATAATGTTTTTGAGCATGTGATGGAATTTTGATTATGGTTCGAACTGTTCTTCTTGTTCTACGGTGATGGTGGTGGTGGTGAAGATCTTAAATGGGTAGTTGAATCGTTTTGTTTTGTGTGTGTAGATCCTGTAGTTGATCCCCACCACTTATATCTCACAATCTTGTTTCTTCATCGGAAGTTTTCTTCTCTTGCATGTGTAGCATTCAAGAAAGACGAATCGAACAGGCTGTCAAGGAGGAAGAAGACTTGCACCGACGCCGGCGAAGAAGAAGAGGTTAGAGATTCTAGGGGTAGGGTAAAAATTGAAAAAAAAGGTAAAATCATCTTTTAACTCAGTTCAAAGGGTAATATCGTCCATCAACGGTTCCATTTCAATTGACATCAACAACTAACGGGAATCTGTAGACGAAGTGGACTTATTTGATTAAAGGTGCAAAGATTTTGGGTGATAGATGATGTTTTTGTAAACTTGTGGGGGTAGATGATGTTAGTGTGTTTTATATTTGTCTTATTTAAATGTTTTTTTTCATGTTATGTGTAACTAACTGTCCTTGCCGGCACTGAGCTTTTGAATTCATCCCACATTGTATATTTATTTTAACCAAAACTTGTGTACAAGTATTGTCATTATGCCAAATATGAGTCCGGTTATAGGGGTAACCTTGCACCAGAAGACCAATAAAAAGACTTTTCTTTTATCTTATATGTAATTTGAGAAATCAGCTTTCTTAGCATTGCAATATTTTTGGAGTAAAAACTCTAATCATTTTGTGTATATAGAGATGTCACCACTAGTGAGTTATGACCACATATTATGACTTACGTAGCTTTTTTTTTTTTTTTTTTTTTTTTTTTTCAAGTCAATTATATAAATAGCAGTTCATTTGCATTGGTCAACAATCCTAACGTTGTAGATCGAGTTTAGATTTGGTGATTCCTCCAACCCCATGTAATGAAATTAGGGGTGTTACAACCAGGAAGGTGAGTTTGACTCCACTCTCCACACCTAGTTCAAAAAGGCCCAGGCAGAGAAAGAAAAACCCACCCTCATATCAGTCGAGTGAAATTTCCTTATCTTCACCCTCCATGGGAACCAGGAAGGTGGGTTTGTCTCCAGTAGGTCAATGCATTATTTTCTTTGATCATCTCAGAAATATTTTATTTAAAGAAAAACAAATGAAATGAATGAAAAAGACTTTTGATTTGTGAATGAATGAATGAAATGTATTATTTTCTTTTTCTTTTTTTCTTTTTTTTTTTTTTTCAGAGAGGAGGATTTACAAACCAACAAAATATATTGAAATCTTATACGTTAACTGAAAAAAGAATAGAAGTACAAAAAGAACCGCGTGACCATATACACATAGCATGCGTATTAAACTGGGTCTATTAATTTTAATAATTCAAGGGAGAAGAATATATGAAAAGTTAAAAAAGTAGGGGTTTAATAGGAGTATTTTTTTCAATCATTTGACAGAAAATTCGCTAAAATTTCTTTCTCGCTATCCACCAAGTTTCTAATGAACATGCAGCGAAACTGCAAGAAGGTATCAAATCCGAATATGCATTCAATGTCAGTTATATAATATTAGTATCCAATTCTCTTTCTAACGATCAGACACTTAGAAGCAAGGGAAAACGTTGAGTTACAAAAGATGATAGAGAGGAGAAACCTCAGTGAGGCTATAGGAATGGAGCCTGATCTGGTAATGAAAGCCTTCTCGTTAGCCATGGCAGCTCAATCCAAACATGATCAATCTTACCTATCCGAGAAGCATTCGTCTTACTCTATTTTTGCCTTCCATGGATCCGGCACCGTCAAAGATTGGTTCTCTGGCACAACTTTCGGAGATAGATCCATTGGCCCAAAAAATCTCTTCCCTTCACTCAAAAGTATTGGAAAGGATGAAATTGCACTTGTTAATGGCAAATTCTTCCAGCAATTCCAGGATCTTTTAAAACAAGAAGCTCTAAAAGAGGACTTCCAACTGAGCAATGAGGCCGGACTGGAACATCTTTTAAAGGACTCAAGACTCAGTGACAAGGTATGGTTGCCTCAGTTCTTCCCATTTTTAATCTCCTTATTACCTGATTTAGCTTTTGAATTGTCTGTTGATAGGCTCGCTTAATTCATGAGGAAGTAATCAATTTCAAATTTGAAGTTTTTGTTTCACAAAATTTTTCCGGTGCATCGAGCTGTGAAGGAAAAGAGGCAAGTAGTATTTACAGGATACTCATTGGGAGGTCCTATCGCCATCTTCGCCACCATATTGTTTCTCCAACAAAACCGCATTCCTACTTTATGTGTGACGTTTGGGTCTCCCCTCGTTGGCAATGAGATCTTTGGCCATGCCCTCCAGCGAGAAAACTGGGCACAATACTTTGTACATTTCGTCATGAGATATGACATTTGAAAGCCATAAAATGAGATTAACATACCTCTTGCTGCTCCTGGTCTGACAAATATCGAATCAGCCACTGCGGAAGAGCTCTAGATATTCGATGCCATTGCCGTCAAGTTCCTTCTAATGCCTTTTTCACTGTGTCTAGGGACTGTCTTCTGGTTTCTCAGTCTCTCTTCTGAATGATACGAATGGATGGATCACGTACTCATTCTGGAAACCAGAGTCCCCTTCTTATATGCCTCCTTGTAACTGTCTCCCATCAAGACAGTTACAAGTGATGGCGGGTCCCACCTAGCACACATGTCATGCTGACATGGCAATAGGGGCCACATAAGTCCAACATTCTCCCACTTGGTCCATATTGCCACAAGTTAAGTGAGTATAATGTGTTACTATCGTTGTATGGCCATACATGAACATTAGTTCATTAAACATTCATAATGAAAACTCCAAATCACGAATCATGACAGTACATGTCCAGTATGTCAGTCACTTCCTTCCATGTATTACAATGAGATGTTCTTTTCACAATAAATCCTAATGTGGGTAATCCCAAAACTTTAGTGAATCAATCCCACGATCAATTCAAAATCAACCCCTAGGTCAATTCGAGGGTACATTTCTTAATGCCCTTTGTACTTAATGGGCTTCTGTCATTTCAGATACTTGAGTAGCGCTAAACATAATAAATAATAGAAAACAATCAAGGTTCAGAAAACATCAACTGAAAGTTGTAATATTTCAAATAAAACATCTTATACAAAAATGACTTCATAAGCTCATATACTCCACATAGCATGAAAATGCAATTAATGGGAGCTCCTTATATAAGTAAAGATCAACTATCATTTTCTCAGTACCAATATATTTTATAGAAACATGATGATTCTAAACATTCTCTTGACAAATAAATACTTAATTAGAGAACTTAATTGGCGTGGTTTGTCACAGTAAATCTATATTGTTCTTTCTATAGACGGAACAACCTGAAGATCAGTGACAAAATTACAGAATCACGACGCGTGAGAGTCAGCCTTATTGCAAGTCACTACCTCTGCTATAAGGCAGACTCTCACGCGTCGTGATTCTGTAATCTTTGCTTGCTTCATACTTTTCCAAGATATTACTCCTCCAGCGAGCATATAAAATTTTCCTGAAGTGTATCTTTAGTATTTCCACATCCAGTGTATGTCTCAAAACTGAATGATTGACCAACAAGTGAACCATCGTTCACTGAAGATATCTGAAAACCTGAAGATTGCACCTAGATTGCTGAGTAGGTGGTCCTTTCAATATCCTATGGTGGCATTCTGTCCAAAAAGCTTACATAATATAGTAATATGGATTGTATAACCAAAATCAATCCATCAATAATTGTATTGAGTATTTTCCAAAATGAACTCAAAAACAAGTTGCCATATCCCTCACACTCAAGATGTGTCTATGCACATGGATAGGGGCATGGTGTCCTAGGGAGCTGAACTTTCTTTATAGAGGTACAAACAATGGATTTAATGGTTCTCACAAAATGCTCACCAAATACCTTCAGACATTCCTATACAATAGTACTCTTAGAAATTGAACTTCTGAAGTGCTTACTTTTATTGACCTTAATAAGCTTTAATATTAGGTGATTACCATGAGACCATTTCTGATAGAGAGCCATCTCAATGGTTGAACATGTATTATTGTGAATAAAGAGCTCTTTAATGGTCATATACAAATTCATTAACCCTTAATTAGCTCTTTCAATAAGCATAGTTAATCTTAACCAATAGAAAAAACAAACAATTTTGAAACAGTAACTGATGAAAAGACATGCTCAATAACTGAATAATGAGAAAATCAATGTTTAATCATAAACAAAATGTGATTTGCTACAACCTACCTTTGGGCAAAAATTGTAACTTACCACAAGTTGTTACTTAATTGCTGATATCAACCTATGTTGATAAATTCAGCAGCAAATCAAACTCCTCACATTCTACCTTTGGGCAAAGATCGTAATTTGTAAGATATGCACCTTAATCAATAAGACTAAAATGCATCACACCCAAGACAAAAGAAATCTCGTACTTTTGGGCCATAAGAATCTCTTCCATCTGAATGTTTTGCATTCCATTTTATTCCAACTCATACATGAAGATTGACTACTTCCTTTTAGGGATAAGTGTCAAAATCTATGCATAGATTACAATACAAATGATGCCTAAGAAATTCATTTACTAAACTGCCTCATATACTAATTTTAACGGACTACTTAAAAATTGTGGCAACAACTTAGTCCCTCAATGGTAATTTGCTAAATAAATTTACATCATACACCCATCCTTAGTGTGCCACATGAAACCTTAATGTGACACATGGGTTTTACAATTGTATAACGATAAAAACGCATGTAATAGACAATAATGTAACCGAAAGCACTTCATGAATAACTAAACAACACTTAATATAACCAAAATGCTTTTAAGATAACCAAACAACACTTGGGTTAATCAAACAGCACTTAAGAGTGACATTTCGAACTATCACGGGTGTCCAAAGTGACATAATTAGGCTATATGTAGTGTTTCATGACAGAATTTGAGGTCATGGACTGTACAACACTGAAGAGCACATCATACAACCCCAGGTAGGTTCAAAGAATCACTAAAAATGGGTTAAAATGAGCAAATAAAGTCATTTTTAATAAATAACCAGCTCAGAACCAAATCTAGTTCAAAGAACCAACCCAAATACAACCTAAGCCGAACCAAACATAATCTGTCTTGAATCAAAAACTGACTTGGTTCTTCATTAATGGTCAAACCAGAATGAACCAAGTTTAATAATAGTCAACTATTATAGTTGATTGTTTCACTTAAGGGTTAAACCAAACAGTGCTTAATACATTCTGTTACGTATACAGATACAATGACGTTCCATCTGTAAATGTCACTAAAAGGAAACTGAATTTTAGCGACGTTCAGAACACACTGTCACAACAGATAGTCCACCTTTAGCGACGTTCATAACAGACCGTCACAATAGATACAGTCACTGTTCATGACTCTTAGCGACGCTCAGAACAGACTGTCACAATAGATAGAATCACTGTTCATGATTTTTAACGTCGTTCAGAAAAAACTGTCACAAAAGACTCAGTCACTTCAAAAGTCACATTCAGTCTGTAACTATGCAGTGGTGACAGCTAATAAAAAATTCAATATCATTAAATAGCACCATTTACAGAACCTTTTAAGTCTTAAAACCGGGTTTAGGTCAAACCGGATCAAACCAAAACAGGCTGAGACCAACTGGTTCAACTAGGTTCGGATCAAAAGGGTTCTGGGTCAGAATCAGGTCCAAAAAAAAATTTAATATTAACAATCAATGGGCTGTTTATTAAAGCCCATAACATTATAAAACCCAATGATGGGCTTTAAAACCAAAAACCCATTACCGTTTCATTATTTTTTTTATTTCTTTAAATAATTTAAAAGATCAAAAAGCCCACTCCAACATATTCTATTTTCAAAAATTATGTCATTGGCATGAAAAACAAACCGAATGAAAATCAAAAGAATACGTCGGTTCCCAACGGCTCTGAAACGTACCCAAGACATCGGCACTACCCTTGAGAACGGAGAGCACCACGGCGCCGCCGCTATCAACGAAAAACGCCACCACCATAAACCGGCGAAGGCCCACAGATCGCTTAACCATCTGCAACAATTTGTTCCTGACCGGACAAAGCTGCGGCAGGCTGGCCCATGCGGGCTGGCCTGCTGCGGCTAGCGCAGTCAGTGGCAGCCTCTGTTGGCTGTTCTAAACGCCTGCGGGGGTTTTGGTGGCAGGTAAACCGCTGGTGCGAAAGAGGCCTGCGGGTGTGTGCCTACTGGCCAGCGGGCTTGTGGGCCAGCAGCCATGTGGGTGCACACCTGCAAGCAGCAATCACCCGATTGCCCAAAGCATTCCAAAAAAATTTTAAATAAAATATAAGGGCAGAGAAAACAGCAAACTGCCAGAAAAATACACCGTCGAAAACCGGAAAACTGATCGGCAAAGCATACGAGTGTGGCTCTGATACCATATGAAAGTCATAAAATGAGATTAACATATCCTGCTGCTCCTGATCCGACGAATATCGAATCAGCCATTGCGAAAGCGTTCTAGATATTCGATGTCATTGTCGTCAAGTTTCTTCTAATGCCTTTTTCACTATATCTAGGGACTGCCTTCTGGTTTCTCAGTCTCTCTTTTGAATGATACCAATGGATGATCACGTACCCAAAAACCAGAGTCTCTTCTTATATGCTTCCTTGTAACTGTCTCCCATCAAGACAGTTACAAGTGATGATGGATACCACCTAACACACATGTTATGCTGACGTGTGGCAATAGAGGCCACATCAGTCCAACAACATTATCCCACGGGTCTCACTTGCTCCTGTGTCCTCCATGAGAGTAGAACTGCAGACCATTCTCCCTTGCTTCGACAGAAGCAAGTTGGAATCCAAGGTAAGATCTCCAGAGGCTTCTTATTCCTTCTGTGACATCATGAGAAGTGCATTGTCGGTTGCAAGCTACAGCGCATGCTCATTCGTGGGGTGCACCAACTTGTTACTGCAAATAATCACTAACTTCATTGATCTCAGCCTTTACAGACCTTTTGGGACCTATGTGTTCTGTACTGGAGAGGGAAGAATGTTGACCCTCAAGAACCCGGATGCCATTCTCCAATTATTGTCCTATAGTCTTCAATTGGAGAATATCAAGACAGTCGCAGATGTTGCTTGTACAAGTTTCAAGGAGCATCTAGGATACGAGACTGAATTCAAAGACAACCTGGGTAAGGAAGATGTGGTTGATCTAGAGCTGCTTGATCTTCAACTTCCTCTATCTTCGGGAGGTGGTAGTAGCAGTGAGATGAAATCAATTGAAACGGCAGTCAAGGAGCTTGGACTGGTGAGTTTTTTTTGGTTCTCTAGGTATTCTTATTTAACAGGACCATTAATTTCATGCTCATACATTGTGTGGTTGCATATATTGTAGACCACAAGAGCCATGTTGTGCCCGAGTGCAGCTAGAGAGGCAGAGCAGCAAAAACAGAAAAACCAAGAAAGGATCGACAACGACCGCAACAAGATTGAAGACACTCTGAAGAAGGCTTCAAGATTATAAGGACAAAGGTGAGAAGAGCGAGATTGGTTACTACGATGCCTTCAAGTTGCATACAGAACAAGAGGACTACCATGCCTATGTGACAAAGCTAGAACTAACAGGGATATGGAACGAAATCATGGAGATGCTGGAAAGGTATGAATTGCCTGACGGATTCGAATGCCGGGAAGACTGGGTAGAGTTGGGAACCAGGCTCCGACGCCTAATGGAGCCCATAGACATAGCCAATTACTATCGACTTTCCAGGGAAAAAGATGCTGGAGCTTATATGAAACCAGAGGGAGGTAGACAGTCAAGATCAAGGCGTAACAGATACACACAGAGATGGCTAGAGCATGCTAAAGGGAAGCTGGCGGGTTATTTCTTAGAATTCTGTTTCTGGGCTGAGGTGGAAGACCTCCGTATTTGTATTCATTCAAAAATCAGAATGAAAATTGTGATGCTGCTTTTGAAAAGGTGAAAGACAGAGTATTGAAGCTGGAAGAAAATGTATTACAGTGGGTTCAGGATAAGCGGCTAAGTGGAGATGTGTTCTTCAAGAAGTCTACCTTCGTGAAGTGGTGGTGGGAACTCCCAGAGAGGCACCGCATGACATCCCGAATTTCCACACTCATGGGCAGACAGGGAATAGAACTCCCTTCTGCAGTTCTGCTGCTGAAGGGATAGAAAAGCTCTATTCAAATTTGGGAGTATAGTTCTCTGCAGTTTATATCACATATGATGTACTAAATTAATGCTCATTTTAAATGCAATCTACATCCTTCAAGGCAACCAATAGTCACATGTAAAGGAATGCCGTATTCCCCTTTAGCAGTCTCATTCCATTACCCTGACCTTGAGGATTAAATAATCATACAAACCTGCAGAAGCTGGAAAACTTAACATCCAACTAGGATAAAATCTATGAAAATTGGATTCAATGATATGAAGATGAAATTATAAGTGAGCATATAACCCTAGTATGAATCAATGAGAGGTAATGGAAGATAATGAATTGTAATAAAACATATACCCTATTATTGCCGCGATGTGCTTGAGTTTGCAAGAGAAAGGGATATTCATTGGCATCCATCACAGGCAGAAGTTGATCGGCAATGAGCGGGAATTTAACACTAGTAATTAGAGGGCTATGCTGCAGTGACAGTTGCAGTTCATCCTGAAAACATGTGAAATATGGAATCCCTTATATAAGAAGCACAGATAGATAAGAAACACAGATAGAAACGCCAAACTCATACGAAAGGCTGGCTCCAACCAAACTTCAAACATGTTTAGCTTATGACATTGATGCTCCAGGGTTGCTGTCCATTCTCCAAATCTATTCAGTGAGGTGTTCACTCCTATGGTTCAACAACATTCAGGATTCAGATGGACTTGGTGTATATTCTTTCATTTCGGTGCTTTCTCAGTTCCTTGTGAATAGACTTTTATCTTCAATCCGTTCATTTCCGATTGTTCTTGCTTGCAGTTTAAATGTCCTTCTTGCTGCAAAATACTAAATGCTTCTGTTTTTCAGTTCTCTCGGTTCTGAACCTTTCAGTCCGACAATTAGGTTTTGTGATTTTAACAGTTCTTAATCTTTCAATTTCAACTTCCCTGTCTTTAGCATTTGAGCTTCTTCTTTCTTTTTTTCTTTTCTTTTTCTTTTTTTTTTTTTTTTTATTTTCCTCTGATAGAGAATGGTGTTGGTTCCTTTTTTTTTTGTTTTTTTTGGAAAATTTTATTTATTTTATCCTCCTTTTCTACTTGCAAGTAGTTTGAGAATACGATAGAGAATGGATGTTGGATTCCTATACTAGTATTTTTGTTTAATACCTAATTTTTGGGTACTTGAAGTTCAGGTAAGTTTGATTTGGGTAAACTTATATTGAGTTTTTGAGTCCTGCATTTATCCATTTATGTTAAGGGGGGACAATCTTAGCTTTGGATTTAAATTTGCACAATTCCAGTTTTACTCCAACTGATTTCATTCTTTGAAGTAAATGAGATGACGAGTAGAGGGTAGAGAAAGTAAGAAGCAATGAAAACTTGAAGAGTAATTACTATCCATCTCAAGAGTAGAAACACATTCAAAGTCAAGACTGCAAAATTTTCCATTCATGGATTCAATTAATACACTCAATGGAAATTTAGTTGGAGTAGAACCCATGTACTAATAACTATCCATCGCAGATGAAAGATTGTTTCACCCTCTAGTTCTGCATGTAGAGCTAGGCTTCAGTTTCAAGCTCAATAACTGGGATTGCCATAATTCTTTCTACACTGCATTATGCTATTTATGAACTTACAAATCAACCAGGACAAATTAATTACTCAAAGTCTCAAAACTATTCATTTTGTGTTTGAGGTCCTTTTTCTTAGAATGCTCTATTAAATGCCTTACTCCTAGATCTTTCCATAGTGCATTATGGTATAAGCATTTGGTATGTTACCTTAGCTTGCATATTATGAGTTCTTCAATAATCTTATAGGTTTTAAATTGTCCCCCCCTCTCTCTCTTTTTCCCTACCCTGTTGAGTAGGATCATGGAGAGCTCTTGTGTCTGAACCACTCAGGCAGAAAGTTAGATTCAATTGATATTAAGATATGTAATCAATGTGACTAAAACATTGTATTATTTTGATTTTGCAGATATATGGGCCATCAAAAGTAATGACTATGGATCAAAATCATTTCCTAAGATAGATGATGCTATCGAGAAAGCAAAGATCTTGAACCCTGTAGAGTCATGGCATTTTGTTCAACATGATATTTGGAGGGTTGCTAGAGTTGTTACAGATGCATCCCTAGTCCTTGGTGGTGTACTAACTTGAAGTTGTATGCAAGGGCACTGTAATTACAATGAGAGAACAGATAATGAGACCCGCAAATACTCTGAATTTGACTTGATTAATAAAATATTTTCTCTTGCTCTTCAATGTTTTTCATTGTATTGGAATTTGGAACCCCATCTAGGAATTATCTGACTGCTGAAATCACAACCCAATGGGGAGGGTTTTATGAGTTTAACGGTTTAACCACCTTATCAGCTGCATTATCTTATTATAGCAAGGGCAGAAAATAATTTTTTTTTTTTTTTTTGGGGGGAGGGGGGTGAAGGAAAATGATTATATATATAGATAAAAAAAATTACATAATGAGGGGAAGGCTCCTGGTATCTTTGTAGACAAATGACACGTGGGATCCGAGAGGGTATCTATACGACAGAGGATTTCTTATATGTTATTGTAGTAGGACTCTGCTGATAGCAATGCCGAATGTGGGGTTGAACTTACTATAACTTATATGCATGTACATATCATTTTTTTTATTTGTGTTAATGAAAATCTTCCCAACCTTTAACAAAAAAATCTCAGCACAATGGGTGGTTTCTCTATAGCAAAAATGGAACCTAACTTCACTGATTTGTTCAACAAGAAAGTAGATATCTTGAAGAAGATCCCCAAGTAGACCAATGGGCTTCTTCAGTGACTTTAACTGCATCAATAACCATGAGAGAGTCCCGGAGCTGATGGCAAACAATTCAGTCCAGAAAATGCCATGCCCAGCAATGGCAAATGTCAAATCCAGTATGAAGTTTTTCCAATGCAACCAAACCCCCCTATATCTCCCTGAACAAAGCCATCACAAGTAATAGAAATCCGGTTGGTGGAGGCTGCCAACGATGAAGGGTTGTCCTCTTCACTATGAACTTCACATTGATTCCCCACGAAGCAAAGAAATTCCTGTTTCGGACACTACCTATGACACTCAACTTGCATTCATGAATCGAAGCATTGTGTCATATACAATGATGCAAATTATCTTCTGCAGGCGTTTTGAATTTTGGAAACATTTATTTTTTCTTTCCATCCACAATCTGTTAACAATGGCACAAAAACTAAACTTCTTCACCCGTCGGTGTTAACTGTTTGCCTCTGAATAGTTGGACGATCCATGCCAATTAGGTTAGTTGATCAATCCTCAAACCAGAAATGCTGATAATCCACAGAGATGCAAGAAAAGCCACAGTAAAAGAATTTTCTGAATTATTTAAATCCAAGTACCTATAGCTTTCAAAGATTAACATAATTAACTTTATCAAAACCCACACTGCATTACGCTATTTATGAACTTACAAACAACCAGGACAAGCACAACTTCAAAGCTACAAATTCAGAACTCAAAAAGACATTTAGCCAGTTAAATGAAATTACAATATAAACTCCATTGAAATGGATAAAATCGTCAATGTCTTCATCATCATACATCGTCATCATCATACATTCTGCTCCTGGAAAACTTGTTTAGCTCGCCCTTTCCATCATCCTCGCCTACAAAACCCAGTCCTTATCTCATGTTCCATCATAAAATTCCAAGAACTAGTATTTAGATGATATAATCAGCCAGTGAGGGAAATCACCCGGGAGGAGGGGAGGGGGCGAGTGAGGAGGGGAGGGGGGATCCAGTGATGGAGGCTACTTACTTCAGTTACATCTTTTGCGATTGTAGACGTCCCCTCAGTCATATTCTCAAACTACTTGCAAGCAGAAAAGGAAGATAAGAAATAAGATACAATTTTCTGAGAGATAATCGTACTAAACAAAAATAATAATAAAAGAATCCAACATCCATTCTCTATCAAAGGATAATATAAATAAAAAAAATAAAAGAAAGCCCAACTGCTAAAGACGACGAAATTGAAATTGAAAGATTAAGAACTGTTAAAATCACAAAACCTAATTGCCGGACTTAAAGATTCAGAACTGAGAGAACTGAAAAAAAAGAAGCATTTAGTATTTTGCAGCAAGAAAGACATTTAAATTGCAAGCAAGAACAACGGAAATGAATGGATTGAAGATGAAAGTCCATTCACAAGGAACTGAAAAAGCACCGAAATGAAAGAAAAAGAGAAGAAGGAAAAATTGCAAAGTCGAAATGATACCAGAAGGAGATCTCAGAGACGATGTAGACAAACCAAAGAAAGATGAGCCGAAGAAGAATCACGGCCGGAGAGACGGTGGGATTTTTCCCTCTCCTCTCTCGTCTTTTCTTTCTCTCTCACGTCTTCTCCACCAGAGTGAAAAAGAAGAAGTTTGAAGAATATGATTCTGTGTTTTGCTCGCACATTCAATCTGTATAGGATTTTGTATTATCACCGTTGGATGACCTCCTTTCCACGTGGCAGCCATCCAACGGCCTCCGCCATGTCTCCTATGCCCGTACGCATAGGAGATGATTCGGATTCCTCTTCCCCCCAATCAATCAGAATCAACCAAGATGCAGCTACCCTTGTCAGTCTAACAAAAAAACCGATTTATTATATGCTTGGCTCAAATCGTTAAGCTCTAACAGAGTTGCTCAAAAAACGCTATCCAAGGACCATCACAAATTTATCTGCCTAAAACCATAGGATGTTCCTCCCCACTGCAAGCAATTGTTAGTCTCCATCTCTGTATATTCCACATTAGGCCCGCCCATTCCACTTCTTAAGTTTGACTCCTCGGACACAAAGCAAAGAATTCCCAACACCAAACCCCCTCCAGCCTCCCCCCGCTCCATCAAGCTATCAGACTCTATAAGCATTATCACATAGACTCCACCAGTATTCACTGGATAATTGCTAAAAAAATCATCAAATCTCTTTGTTATTTTCAGAAGTTTGCATTCTTACCAACCATCCAAAGTGATGGTAGATCTTGTGAAACTTCTACTGACATTCTATCTCTGCACTATCAGCCTTCCATTAAGATTCTGTTGGAAAGTGCCCTCAATGTCAAAGCAAAAATTCTCCCACAACCCCCTGGAGCGCACATCTTAATTTTCTGAAAATCGAGAGGTTCAAAGTTAACACTCTCTAGGCCGTGGCTCCCACAAAGCATCCATCCATACTCCCCTCAATTTCAAGATTTGATTCAAACCAGCAACACCAAGCACCATCCTAATTTCCCTTGACGAAACATAAACTTCCTTCTACATCTCTTTCAAGATACAGTCTGATAATGAATTAATAAACTAAAACAGAATCGACGAAAAAAGAACCAAATCCAACCACAAACAAATTATTAAACCAAAATACTCTCGCTAACTCGAATTTAAGAGAAATTAAACATGAATAAGGTCAAGCTTAGTTTAAAGCACGAGAATGAAGTTTGATGACTATCAGTGGAGAGTTGGTTAGAATGACTAGAAGTGAAGACGGGTTTTATAAAAACCATTAAAGTAAAAAAGTCCTCGGGAAATCCCCTCATCTGCAGATTGGAGACCAACGGTCTTTCCAGGAGGCTCGGGTGCCCCCCAGGAATAAATCTGCCATTTTTAGGAGTCAGTTGGAGGATCCCATGGTATGTGAACTGATTGAATCAGCTGCAAGAGTTGTTCAACTTCCACTTGCCATGTGCAAGAAATTCAATCCCCGAAGGAAACACTCCAACGAAATTCAGGGCTTTGAAATGGTCTACAGATATCAAGCTTTTGTGCCTTGAGAGAGCAAGTATGACCAGAACTCCTAGGTGTTCATAGGAACATATCAAACCAACGGCAACAACAGCAGCAATAAAAAGGGACTACCATCAACTATGAGTAAACATTAGTAACAGATGCCATTCAAAATAACAAGATTTATTAAATTCAACCAGCATGTTACCACAATAAACATTTTATCATAACTTAAAAAAACAAAAAACAAAAAAATTGCAGAATCAGATTTTTTTCAAAAAGGTTTGTATTGACCCATTGGCACTTTAAACATCAAGGATAACCAGAATATCACCAAAAGAAAGGGATTCCGTTTGTGGGTGTGTGTGTCGCGGGGCGGGGGGGGGGAGCAATGGCCCACTCTCTTACAAAGATAGGAACTCAACTGCCAACTCTTAACCCAAAAAAAAAAATTAAAGGAAAAAGAAGATAACTTAATGGATTCTTCAGTCAAATTGCACTTGGATCTAGGATTATGAGATCAAAGACATTTTTTAAGTTTACAATTGTAACACAATAAAATTACATATTCAACGTCAATATTAAAAAAAACTAAGAAATAGTTAAACTTAAGTGTAATCTTCCACATCACCATAGAGGGTGAAGTGGAAGATTACTTCACTATGACCATTTTGCCCTCATTTTGCATTCATATTGTTCATTGTCTTGAGGGTAGATATAGAAATTTCACAATCTAACTAACTGTACCAAATCCCTACTTGGGCTCCCCCTCGCCACCACAAATCCGGCAACCTCGTACTGAGGTTGTTCGCAGCATGGGGACTTCTCCAATCAAATGGGAACCACAATTCGAATCAGTTTCAAACTAGATGATCTCAACCTTACGCTATCAACTAACTCGGGTTCAGACGAAGAGAAGCCTCCTCCACAACTGGAATCTGAAGAACTAGAAGTAGAAATGAACAACAAAAAATTTCATTCGTTCAGTAGTTGTAGGGGATTGAAATTGAAATCAAGAGCCGACATGTACCTTCTATCCTAGAAACAAGGGAAAACTGAAAACAGAGGATTTGGTAAAAGCTGGAGGACCATGAAAATCCCATTCAAGGTGACAAATGGGTTAGCCTGATCAGAATGAGTTAAGAGAAAGATGAGGTCGGATTGTACCTTGGAGGTCCGAGATGGTAACCTAGCATATTTCATGATGTGAAATATGTTTAAAAAACACCATTAGAGAGACAGACCAAAAGAGAGATAGAGGTGAAGAAGAATCATCCACGGCAAATTACACGGCAAACCCGGCGTCGTTTCAATTGCTTTAACAATCAGATTGGGGGGGGGGGTAAATAAAAAAAATAAAAATAAAAAGGAAAGAGAAGAGCTTTTTTTTTGGGTGGGCGGGGGGGTTTTTTTCTTCTTTTTTTTTTTTTTTTTTGGGGGGGTGGAGTTGAAGCCCCTAACGTTGCTCACTTGGATAGAACACATTGCATTGTTGCAGTCGAGATCTATTCTGCTCGAACCCCAGTTTGCGGAGAAGGAAGCCTCAAACAGATGCTATGTACCAGACAACAAGAGACAAAGACAGAGAGAAAGAGAGAGGGCGAGGGAAGGGGCATACAGATTTGTACCAGAAAACCTGCTTTCTCAACTTGAGATACATGGAAACTAGCATACTTCCTAGTTCCTACAAACACAATACACTGAAACCCTGCTTTCTCAACTTTGACATGGAGAGGTTTCCACCAATCCAAACCCGGTAATGCTCCAGAAGCAGAGATGATGGCTGCATAAGTATGCTAATCAGGTTCTTCAAGAGATGCTCTCAAAAATTGGGTGGATATATCATGGCCTTATCTCCAACTCCACTCTCTGAATACCCAGCTATCATTGAATTTGAAGAAACAAGATCTGGGTTCTTGATCTGTCTAAAAACATACAATAAGGTCTCCGTTTCACCATAACTAGAAGTCTAGAATACATTATCAAGCAGGGCATTCTGCAAAGGCACATCAGCTGATGAATCGGATTTAATTACATGGACATGGATTACTTTCCCACTTACATGGTCCCTTAATCTGCTAGAAGCATTTGAAGTTCAATGATCATTGAATATGTGAAGTTGGTAGGTATTGAATACGGACCTTAATCCGAAAGTTGGAGATTTTCCACAGTGGAGTGGGCAGCAGCAGGAAATCTGGAGTCAACAACACGTAAGAGAATATCCACGAATCAAAGAAACATATATTCAACAGAAAATTCTTAAATCATATCACTCCATCTAAACTAAATTTACAACTAGGACACTGAAATTAAAAAAAATCATAACGACCAAGAAATTGATCAACTATCTTAGAGTTGTTTCTAGCAATAGTAAAACTTTAGAACGAAGAATTCCCTTTACAGATAAATATAATGGCAGTCTTTAGCAATAAACTTTCCAAGTTAAACTGAATTCACAAGATTAGACTTATTAGAAGGATCACAGAGAAACCATTCAAAAGGCATCAATATCAATCCAAATACGACAAGAAAAACCTAAAACTAAATATACGAGAGGTTTTCCCACAACACAAGTATGGGGGAATCTCCCACGCCACACCAATCATAGCGTAGGAAATGGTTTCATCTATAGAGGGCCACATGGTCAGGCTGTGAGGGGGTGTGGGAAAGCATCCCTACACTGGTGGTGTGGGAGTCTTTATCCTAAAATTAAAAAACAAGAAAAATGAAATTAGTAGTTTGTCCCCAGTCATAAGCAATAAAAAAAAAAAGGTACTTTCTTCCTCCTAGAACTACCAATAAAAGTAATAAAAACAAATTAGATTAGAAAGAAACTATGGCCAATATTAGTTTAAAAAAAAAAAAAAAAAACCCAAGTAGCAAAAATAAAAGGCACTGCTACTTCCATATCATAACCACAAAGGACCCTCCCCCCTAACTAAACACATGGCGATTGCAAATCTTGGGAATAGTTTTTAGTAACAGCTATCACTTAAAAAATAAAAATAAAATAAAAAAAACCACTGAAGCCCCAAAAGTAATTCTTGAACAAATGCTGGAACAGAAATTAGAGCTTGGAAATTTCTTCAGTTCTAGCAAGAATTTCAATTAGAGGCTACAACTACCTTATGTAGACACTGATGTTTTCAATTATCTTACCACACAGACGCACACAAAAAGCATAAAATACAAATAAAAAGGTCAATTTTCACCAAAGTAGAGCAAAATGCAAGCAAAGAATACAAGGTGGAGAAGAGGAATTTAAAAATAAAAAATAAAAATAAAAAAAAGAAAGGTGTACCCACTGCACGAAGCTCCTGCCAATACGGGGTCTGGGGAGGGGCTTCTTTTGTACGGAGTCCTAACCCCTGCTACGCGAAGCAGCTGTTACCAGAATAAATAAATAATTGCATTTCCTAAAGAACAAAGAGGCCAACACTAGCATCATCACGGGCCTCTACGCTTTTCAAATGAAATGACTGACCCAATAAGGAAGTACTTCAACACATAGAGATACATGGATCTATTCAAACCTCACTTCCATCATTTAACAAAGATACAAATTAATGAGAATTATCAAGTAATCTTACAAGGAAGGGTATGCAATGATGCACTACGATTGTAAATCACTGACGCAACAAAAGCATCCTTTTTCTTTGGCCATTAATCATAATACAGATAAATCAACATCAGCATCCATTTTTACTCGTTTTGCATATAACAGCAACATAAATCATTACTATCGCCTCTTTGCAATCAGTGGAAATGGAGATAACTATATCAAGATAAATATGCAAGGGAAATTTTTCACACAAACTGATGCAAATCCCTTCACTTAACAAGCGAAAAATATTTCAAGTCCTAATTCAATGGCAAGGATGAGAAACAATAACAAATGCAAGGCGGCAAATATTTACTATCTTCAAAAGACATAAACCTGAGAGGACACAAACATCATATTGCCGATGCTCCAGTGCTCTGCTGATTGCATCATGCACGGCAAACTCCTGAGAAATTTTTAACACGGTTGAATTAAAGAAAAACAACAACTAAGATCAGCAAACATATTAGATACATAAAATCCCTCTAAAGAAGTTGTAACTTAAGTATCAAACAAAAAAAAAAAAATTTAACTTTAACTCAGATTATTGTGAAAATCAATCTCTTCTTACATGACCTCAGGTCCATTGCCACAGAAAGCATATACTGGTAATTGACCCAAAAAAAAACAAAAAAAAAGGTGACATCAGAACCAAGCAAGCACCGGAGAACAGGAACATATATCGAAGAAAATAAAACCACATATGTAGCAACTAATAGCACACATTTTGGAACAAATGATAGGCCAAACACTGTTGAGTCACTTGATGAATTGAATATCCTACTACATTGGGAATGGCGCCAGATGGAATTCATCATTTAGTCAGTAAAAATTACATCTGCCAGTTCAAATATCACACAAGAATAAAGAGATCATAACGAATAAGCAAAGAAGACAGGAAAATTATATTCTCCAAGATGTTGATGTATTTCGTTATATATGCACTTATCTATTCACACCCCCACATAAATCCCTCTACATCAGCGTATGCAACGTACAGGAATCTAACTCATGAGAAGTTCAGTTCAGTTCCCGGTGCGTTTCAAATCCTATCCTATATTCACATCTACCTCAGCGGAAATCAGAGCTCCGTCCATGAACAGAACACACGACATCAAAAACAAAACACACACACACAAATCCCCAACCCCAGTACATCGTTTTCCAAGAAAACTAAGACTCTTCCTAAAGCCTTGTACCCATGCTACAAGAACGAGCCAGCCGAATCGGCAGGGCATCCCCATTAACTCCCATATCCCCAATTGAGGGATCGTAAAGCTTTCTGCAGCCGGGACAACGCCCATCAGCCTCTAGTATCCTCTTGTGGCAGAAGAGGCAAAGCCGGAATCCACACAGACAGGGAAGAAAACTTGAGTCAGTGAGATCCAGATCTTCATAGCAAATAGGGCAAGATGAAGGCCGGGAGTTTATACTGTGGCAAGCCCAGGTGACAGCACCACGTCCACAATGGCGTTCCGCATTCACGGTGAAACTACGCTGCTTAGAAAGATTAGGTAGACTCTGGGGACGAAAAGCGTCATCAGGCCTCCATGCACGACCGTTTACTGCAACCCTAGAAACGGTTCCCTGGCAATCTGGTTTTAAATTCTCCGCTCCCCATGTCTTGCTGGGCAATTCATGAGTACCAATTGATCCCACGTGGGCTTGGGGTTCCGTTCGAGGTGCTGAATTTGGCTGGTGCCGCTTATCATCAGCAGTTAAAGCATCAGCCACAGCCTCCCAGTCATCCAGACACGCATCATCCTCTTCTTCCTCGCTGACGCTTCCGGAATAACATCCACTACTACTGCTGCTTCTAAAGCTACTGCTGCTACTCCCAGGACGATCCTTTCTGGAATCATTGACCCCCAAGATGCTGCGGGTGGGACTATTCGCCAGGGACTCCAAATCGCTATCATTAATGCATGGTCCTTCGTTATCCACTCCTGACCTCGTTTCCAAATTCTCCAATGACCCTTTTTGCTCATCGCTCTGATGCAAGGACGACGGAGGAGATACCCCTCTGCCGTTCGATTCCTCCTTGCATCCCTTGTCCTTGACTGCATGAGAATCCATCCATAGAAAATGTTATTAAAAAAAAAAAAAGGAAAAGGAAACTTTAGCGAAAAGAACAAATATACAAAATTTAATGATAGCAAACGGTTTCATTACGATGAAAATGTAAATTAAAACAGCAAATAAATGGCATACCCTGAGAAAGCCATTGTTCGCGTCTGGCGTCAAGCTTGTACTGCTTCAATTTGGCAGTTCTGTTGTTGTTCTGAAAACCAAATATGAAACAAGAATCAGATAAAGGAAAGAAGAAGGGAGGAATATCTATTAAATGAAAAAAAAAAAAACACCCACAAACATCACAGAGCCAAGAATCACAGAATGTCTTACCCTCTTTTTCTTCCCAATATCCTTTGAGATTGCAGGAGCAGAACCGTTCACGATTGAATCAGAAAGCATGGCTTCGACTTATTCCGAAGAGCAATAGATTGCGAAAAACCCTAATTGAGATTGTGAAGAGATAAAACCCAAAAATGTTCGGAGGAAAACCAAATGCAACAGAGAACAAACGACGTATTGGATAACAAGAAGCCCAACCCTGCTCCCTCTGTATTTCGAAAAAATATCTTTCTCCAGCCGATCAGTCCGTTTAGTCTGTTCAGTCGAGATCGGACGGGTTAGGATTACTCACGCGCATACAGATGTATTCAACCCTCACTACCTCTCTCTCTCCTTATGTAGTTGCCTACTTGCTAGAATACTCTTGTTTCTTAATTTATTTACGAAGCTACCACAACCATTTTGAACTGCTCGATATACCCAAAATAGGTAAAATAAATGGCAATTTGGATTTTTGAAGGAAAATCTTCTTGTCATTTATTTAGCCCCCCTTTAATGGTTTTAAATGTTTTAAATGAGTTTCCTTTTTTTTTCGTTTTTTTTTGTAGGGAAAACGACAGTTATCTCCCTATAACTTATCTTATTGACAAATTGACCACAATAGTTTTGAAAAAGACAGTTACCTCCCTAAACAAATTATTAAAGTCCAAATAGCCTCAATTTTTAACGGTGTTAAAATTATATTTTTTGTGGACAATTCTATCTTCAAGTTTCTGAAACCAATATTACCGAGAAAGAAGAGAAAAACCCCTCTTTCACTCCGGTGGAGAAGAGGAGAAAACAGAAAAAAATTGAAAAAAAAAAAAAAAACTGATGAATAGGAATAAGATATGAGATGCAAGATCAAAAACAAAAGACTAAGACGCAAAATCAGAAACAAAAGAACTCCAGTGGAACGAGATCTGTTAAAACAAAACAGAGACGGAGAACTCTGAAATTTCAAGAATCACGGCCGGAAAAGATAAAGAATCATTGCTGGGGAAGAAATTTGAAATCCGAAGAGAGATTTCAAAGAGAAAACTGATGATAATGCATTTTTGTGGAATTTGAGAACCGAAATGATTGTAGGAAATATATACCTCTGCAATGAAAAACAAAAGAGACTGTAGAATATCAACATATAGAAAAACACAGACTCATGCTTAGTTGAACAAGAAATAATGAAGCAGAACTTTGAGAGAAGTCTTGGAAAAAGATATCGATAAGACTAGCTACATCATCTTGTGCATCATCCGTTGGAGATTACAAACACCAAATCGAAAGATTTCAAACCAAAGAAGAAGAAATGAAATTAAGGCAAGAAAGCTTTAGATTATGATTTCTTGAACATGACTGTGAATGTGACAAACAAACTATGAAGCTTGATTCAAACTATGAAGCTTGATTCAAAGTCTTTTTCTCTAGAAAGTGATCGAATTCAAGCTCAAGAATGGAAACCCTATCACAGAGGGTTTGCAAACAGGAATCAGGGTCGGTGCGAGCCTATAACCTCTTATAAGAGGAGGATGAGGGGGTTCTCCGGATTTGAATGAGATCAGTGACGAATTTGAAGAGTTTGCATGTAGATGGGACAGGAGAGAGAGGTCCAAGGGCAAAGGGTTTGGGGCTGAAAGAAACGATAAAGGATCAAAAACCTCGATTCTTCTGAATCTGTTCATCGTTGTCCAAGGCTAGTAGAGGGAGCAGATGGAATGGGGTTTTGGATGGATTTTTAATGTAAAAGGGAACGAAACGGAAAAAAGTGCAGATGGGAAAGGTTTTAGATGGATTTCTCAGTGGGGGGTTTTTTTTTTTTTCTTCTTTTTGGTCAAGAGAAAGCCCACGGCCATCTTCTCCACTTCTTCCTTTTTATATTTTTTATTTCAGTCACACTTGTAAATGGTTAATTTGGTCATTAAGGAAATATTGGCTCGGGGAGGTGTCCGAACAGATTAGGTCTCCACTTTCCTGGTTGAGAGTTGAGACCAAGTGTTATGCCTGGAAAACTAATAGAAAAGACACGATAAAAATCTTCTCATGTTGTCCTCTATGTTAGTCATTTATTGGATAGATTGGGGATGCATCGGTTTATGTGTTGAGTATCCTAGTTAGTCTGATGTACAATTGGCACGACTGGACAAAAAGAGACGATTTGGCTCCAGGACATAGTGGTCTGTCCGATAGACCACTGGCACAAGTAGGCGACGAGAGACAATTTTGGGTCCAGGACATAGTGACCTGTCCGATGGACAGCTGGCACAACTGAACGACAGGTGACGATTTTAGTCCCAAACACGTGGAATCGATAGTGTCAAAGAATCACAACCATTTGATATATCAAAAGATTGAGTGACCATCAATTAAGGTTTTAGTAATCCATATTGGATCAACGACCTGCTAAGATGTATCGACATGTGTGCTGAGCATCCTAGTCAGTCAGATGGACAGTTGACACGACTAGGTAACAGAAGACGAATTAGATCTAGGACATAGTGTTTGTCCGATGAACGATTGGCACAACTAAACGACAACAAACGATTTGGGTTTAGGTCATAGTGAGATCAATGCTGTCAAAGAGTCATAGTCATTTAATATATCACAGATTGAGTGACCATCAATTAAAGTTTTAGTAATACGTATTGGATTCGTCAAATTAGTCGATTCATACGGTATTAACGGACACCAATATCAATCCGATCCTTTTTTTTTTTTTTTTTTTTTTTTTGACCTTTATGTGAACACATGGCATGCATTCATTGGCTTGAGAACGGATATGATTGCTTCATCCTTTGTCATTGATAAAATGATAAATAGGCATAGGTAGATAAACAATCTTTCGGGGAAAAAATCCCGATGGTACCAATGTGAGATCCAATGTGAGATCTATTCCCATGTTGTCTCACATTTTGAAAAAATTTCTCTCTATCCTGACCGGCCTTGTGAAACACTAGTTGATGATATTGTTACATGAATCTCCATTGGTGTGGTGTGGTGTGGTATGGTAGATTCCCCCCACATGGTGGGGGAGGATCCTCTTCTATAATCTTTTAAAGGAAAAAAAAAAACTATAATGCCTTTCTTTTCACAATTTCTCACATAACTCATATAGAGTGTCGGTTTGAACGGAGGGGTCGGATTCATCCGATCTCCACGTGGCGACCATCCAGTGGGGTCACCGTGCTTCCTCCCGAATCTCAAGGAGGAGACGATTTGAATCCAACCTTGAGGGTCCCCATTATATATATATATATATATATATATATATATATATATATATATATATATATATTATATTTTTTTTTTTTTTTTTTTTTTTTTTTTTTTTTTTCCCCCTCCCCCAACAAGGGCGTTATAGGGAACCCTCTCCTATCTTTTATTTTGTTATCGAAATTGTTATCTTAGTTTATAAAATGGCCATGGATTCCCTACTTTATCAATGTAGCAGAATCTCCCATGCCACGCCAACTAGTATTGTGGGATTCAATATCATTAATAGAAAGCCTACACATGTCATGGAGGATAGAATGTGTTAATTACGTGAGAAGGATGGAAAAGAATCCACCCATTTGTCATGAGGAATTTTTTCACAAAATATATTATTATATTGTTCATAAAGTATTCATGTAAATGCTATTTTTATTAATGCATAAAAACTATGCATACCTAAGCTCTGTTGTTTTGACGTAAAATTTTACGTATAACATTTTACATGTAAAAAAAAATTCAATATCTGTTTCCAAGAGGTTAAATATAGTGATCTCTAAAGAGGATAAAAGGAACTCGTCTTTTATCTACTATAACCCTCACCACAACAAAACAAATGCTCCACCTTTTAATTTTTTTTAATATTAATCAATTAAGCAATATTGACATGAGTAATATAGTTTTAAACTTTTGATAATTGATAAATGTTCAGCAGCTCAGGATGGAATTGGAATTTCAGTTTTTCACTAAATTTCCATGGTCTTTATAGCTCATTTAACTTACAATTTATGGTCATTATAACTCATTTATTGTATAGTTTCACTTTCTATATTCATAATTTTACTTAAGTTATATTAATTAATAATAATAATAATAATAATAAAATAAAACAAAAGGATCTAGGTTTTTGTCACCCACGCTGCATAGGAATTTCTTCACTTGAGCTTAGGTGGGTGATAGACGATGATCTAAGTACAGTTGGGGGATAAAATCGGGTTTTGCTAGTAGGGCACAGTCTCATTTAGGCTATGTATGGTAATTTTTAGGAAAAATGTTTCTCATATTTTTCTATGTTTTTTGAATAGAAATGATTGAATTCTTAAATGGTAAATCTGATTTGTTTTATTCCATTGGCATGAACCGAGTGAGAAAAAAAAAAAAAAAAAAAAGGGCAAACGGGTGTTTTAGGGTGTCTTTGGTATTATTTTTAGTGTTTTTTTTGGGTAAATTGCTTGTTTATTATTTATAGTTTTGTTATTTTAACATGATTTTATTTTTGTAGGTGTTTGGTATTAATTTTAGGAAAAAATAACCCAAAAAACATTTATTTTTGGCGAAAAGCACCTTTTTTTGGCCATTTTTGCGCAAAAAATTAATGATCGCGTGCAGCAAATGGCTAGAAATAAGGGGTAAAAAATAATTTAATTTCTTCTACCCTCCTTAAATTCTTGGTTCCTGTTTGCGATCCTTCTTCTCTGCATCTGATTCTTGTCCACCTCCTCCTTCCTGTTATCATCATTGCCATCGCCTCTACCACCACCTTCACTTCGATCAAACTACTCAGAAGTGGAATGAGGGTGAGGGTGATGGTCGAGGACGAACCCCATTCGCCATGGCAACAATGTTGTCCGACTCTGCATTTTCTAGAGGGCTGCTTGCACTTTATATTGTATTCCTAGGTTACTTCTTAATTCCGCCTGCCCTGCAATCTACCCTTTTTTTTGCTTTTTATTTTTTTATTACTGTTTCTTCCTTATCCTACTAGAACAACATCAAAACAAAATCCTTGAAGCAGGCTATGTTTGGTTGCAAGGGAAATGAGAAAGGTAAGTGAAGGGAAATTGTTTTTCTTTTTGAGTCGTTTGGTTGCACAAGAAGTGAAGAGAAATTAATTTTACGCCGATTGTTTGGTTAGATGTAAAATTGATGTAAATTTTCAAAAATTTATGATCTAACATATTTTACCGAGTTATAACTTTGCTCTAGCCCATTTTCAAAAAACTACATGTTTAATTAATAGACCCTACCACTAAGGGAGGTGTTAACCTTGCCTGTCACTGTCGAATGATCCCACCTTTGATACATATGACTCCATAGAAGGCCTTTGTTCATCATGAGTCTGAAAATTCTTTAATGATTATTATTGGCATTTAAAAATAGATCCAAGACTGTTTGCTAATTCACCCAATTTGATCAGCATTTAGAAGTTTAATTCTATATTTATTTATTTTTTTTAAATTATCTATATATCCAAGAAAAAAAAAGACATTTAGTAGCTTAATAGTCACCCGCGGCAACAATGGAATCGTAATGCCATTTCTTTCAAGTGGCAATAAAAAAGCAAAAATGATAAAAGTTTATTTCCTTAGCCATCTTAACTTCCATTCATCCAATGATTAGGATAATTTTAACTATTGGAGTCTTAGAAAAGAACCTAATAAGTCCAATGTGCAAAAATTAGCATGATCGTACTAAAAATCTACTTCTAAGAATTGATAAAAAAAATCCATCTAAAGATCAACAAGAATTTCCAAAATACTTCAATAGATAACACATCATCACAGTCATTCACTGCAAGTGCATCTAGATACAAACTCATATTTTAATTGCAACAAGAGCACAACACAAGTCCTCATAGGCCAATTTTCATACGTACTTTTAAATGTTTTGTAACATCCAAGACTGTTATATATATAACTCACGATATATAGAAAAGTTATGAAAGGAATAGAATTGTCCAAGAATTTCTTCTCCAGATTATAATTAATTTGCCATTGAATTTGGTCCTACTACTACCCCACCTTTGCATGCCACAAACCAAATTTAAACCACCCCATGTTTTCACCAGCTTCTTATTGGTCTTCAACAATTTATTAAGAGCTAGTTTGGATTCATTTTTATTTTTATTTTTATTTCAATTTTTTGCCTTAAGTTTTGGCCCTCACAGCTAAAAAACTTACTCAAAACCATTTTTGATAACAATTTAGTATTGTTGACAGTTGCTTATTTGGAAGATATGTTAGGATTGCCTGAGTTTATCTTCACACTGGAGGATTGAGTCAAAGGCCTGAATTGAGGAGCTTGAGGGCAGCACCAGCTTCAATGTTGTTTCCAAGTTCTATATCATGGGTGCTGAATCACCCTCCTATATTGGGGTACACAAAAAAATACTTCAACAAATATTCATTGGAGCATGTGAGTTTTACCTTGTTAATCCCACAGTAGGCCCTCCAATAGAACTCCTACTAGTTGAAGATTTCTTTCTCATTCCCATGTTTTTAATATAACTAGATGACTTTAAAGAATGAGATCACACCTCTATATAAACAGAACATTATATTAATCATGATAATCCATTGATATGATTAGAACTAAACCATAATCCAATTGTTGGAGCCTAGAGGGGATTTTTATACATAGTAATGTAATGGTTTTTGGATCATTTCCAGTCGTTGGAGCCTGGAGGGATTCCAACCATAATCCAATGGCTAGAACTCATTCGATGCGCATACCAATACATCGATATATGCGTCGAATGAACTCCAACCATTGAATCACCAGTGAAGAGATTGAACAACAAAAAAAATAATCTTTTCCTAAGAACATCTTCTTCAGTCTTCACTGTGGTAGAGAAAAACTCGATTCTATCAAATAATGATCAAACTTATGAAATAATATATAAATGATTGCCTAAGGTTTTGCATCAAAACAAAAATAAAATAAAAAATTAAGGTCCGTCAGGCTTCTCTCTAATACTTAGTTACAAGTTATCTTCAATATATTATTCTCTTTGAAAAATGAAAAAAAAAAATTCAATTACCCTAAGATGTTGTTTGGAAGGAGAGGTTTTGCGGGAAAAGGAACTACAATTGAGGGAAAGTTGTCAATACTATTTCCATTTATAGTAAAGGCTTATTTAGATGTCCAATAAAAATATGATAAGTAGCTGAAATTTATTTTATTTTTTTTTGGTAGAAAAGTAGCTGAAATATAATGACAAACAAAAATGGTAAACTCATGAATTCTATGATCCTCATGATCTTATTACTTGTTTGAAAATAAACTATATCATTTAAATTCCCTTACTCTATAGGGTTGTTGATGTATGGCATATGACTTGTTTGGATAGCAGTGGGGATAGTTGTGTAGTTGCTCTCCCCCTTGTGGCAGTTCTTCATTTGAAAATGTCCCGTGTAATCTCTTTTTTCTTGTTTTCATATTTTTAATAAAGCAATATAGGTATAAGAAGAAAAAAAAAAAAAAAGAATATAGTACAGGTATAAATTTGGTGGTCGAACCACTAGGAGCTGAACTAGAAATGCCCTATCTATTAACTTATTGGGACACTTGTAGGAATAGATTTTGGAACTGATTGCTTATTGGGACGGTTTTTTTGTTGCGTTCATATTGAAAGATCAATTAAGAACTATTTAGAACTAGAACTACCTGAACTGTTTAAATGACATATATAAAATTGTAACCATACAAAAAAAATATAAATTTAATAAAAGCTTGAACGAAGTACTATAAATACTACTCCAATTGATATATTTCATACCATCCGAAAATAACGACCATGTATGATATTCAACTTGAGGATGCATTATTTTTTCATTCTATATGTTTTTTTTTTCTTTGGTTTTTTGTTAATTATGAATATCACAATTTTCAATATGCATGAATTCTTTTGTGATTTTAAAATGTTGGTGATAACGATATTAATGATAGAGACATAAAGTGATGAAGATCAATATTTTCTTTTTGATAATTTAGATTTAACAATTCATCTGTATTTTGGTTAATTATATAAGATGTTAACATGGGTTAGAATATGTCTATAATTTGTTGGTGATTTGGATTTGAATTTTGGATATATATGATGCTTATGAATTAATATTTATTTTTTAATATTTTATTCACATTTATATTTATGTTTATGGAACGATATTTGATTATTTGTATGTAGAGGAATTGGTATTTGGTTATTTGTATGTATATTTAACTCTTAGTATCTTTAGGTAAGTGTTTTGAAATTTTTTGGACATTATAACAATGTATAAAACCGATTAAGAATTGAATCATCCCACCCATTAATAATTGGTACTTCAAATTAGATTTGGAATCGATTAAATTAGTGTAATGGATCTGGGGTGCCTCCTTAGAACTAGAACTGATTATGAACCATTCCAATTACCTAGAATTGTTTTACTTTATATCTTTGAGATAGGTGACACCATATGCCTACAAATGGTAAAAGTAACATAATAAAAGTCATATTTTTTCACTAGTATATTAATCTCACAATTTTTTTTGGGGTAAGAATATTAACACATTTTTTTTTCCGGTAAGAATATTAACACATTTACTACCACAGAGATTTGGACGAGGCTAAAATTTAGTGACAAAATATAACTCAAGGTAGCATGTGCTAATTTATTCAAATTGTACGTGTTAATTTGTCATATAATTAAAAAGGAATAATTAAATAAAAAAAAAACTTCTAGAGAAACCAAACACAAGAAAGGGGGGGGCACAAAGAGGGAAGGGGGTGATAAACCACTCCCACAGATGTCGAAACAGTTACTTATATTATCGCTAAGGATGTAAACGGATCAGATTCGACATGGATAGACAATTATCCGAATTTGAATCTGACTCCTACCCACTTTATCCGAATCCACCCCCGCATTCGGTAGATTTCAGAAAACTGAATCCAAATTCGAATTCGAATTTTAACTGAATTTTCAATTAAAATCCGATTCGAATCAAGAAACAGATAACAGTTTGCAAAGCAAAGTAGTAAATAGAAAAAATAAAAAATAATAAAATAATAAAATAATAAAATAATAAAGGAGGTTAAGATTCAATATTGTAATTGAAACCCCTAACAATTTGTTGAGGTTTCTAACCGTAACTCTGCTGAGAAAGATAACAGGGTGAGATAGATGTTAGGGTTTCTAACCTTAATCTGCAAAATTTTAAAAAGATAACAGAGCGAGAGATAGATGGAGAAAGGATGAAAGATTATAAAAAAAACCTAACCGATTTCTGAGAATTTCTTTTTTTTAAAAACAATAAAGAAAATTTAGTTCTTCAATGTGAATCATTTGTCTAAGTAATTTAGTTCTTTGTGGGATATAATTTAGTTCTTCAATGTGAATCATTTGTCTAAATAATAGAGAATATGTTGTATGCCATTGCAATGAGGTGCCTGAGTTACACTGAACTCATCAGCGTCTCATATTTTCTTAAAAGATTAAGATTTTGATTATTACATTTGGTAGATTTTCTTGCATTGAATTTCTATGAATGTGTTCTTCTACAGTCTTTGCAGGTATTATAATTGGAAAATGCTATTTTTGAGGAATCCTTTTTTTACTTACCATGAAGTGTTTACTTTCAATGCGAATTATGTGCAAATTTCGGTCCATTTCAATCGATATTTTGGTCATATCGGTAAGCAAATCCAATCCTTGTGCCAGTCGATAAATGCAATGTTTCGGCAAAATTTTGGGTTTCAGCCAAGCCGAAATGGCACCGAAACCTGAGTTTTAAACGCTTGCTCCTCCTAACTACTTAGGATCATCTCTCGCATGCAAAATTTCATATGCTTCAGCCAAGGTTGAACTGCAATGTGTCACGGCATCATAGCCCTCTAAGCACTAATTTTTAATGCCTGCTCATTGCCTGATCAACTCCTGGTTGAGATGGAAAGAGCTTCAGAATCAATTCACCATCTTCATTTATCTCTCAACATAACATTTTTGTAGTATCTTATTGAAAGATATAATACGCATAATAAAATACAAATTCTTACATAAATTGATGAAGTGACACAAAGAGAGATAGACATCATTATTAGGAGATAAGGATTGCAAGAACTTCACTTCCAAATTCGAAGCTTTAATATTTTTTTCAGCTGAAGAAGAAAGGCTGTAGTCCTTGTCCACCCATGAGTATGGCAATTCGGGACTGCATACGGTGGCTCTCTGGGAGTTCCCACCACCATTTGACAAAGGTGGACTTCTCGAAGAACACATCTTTTCTTAGCTGCCCTTCCTCAAACCACCGTAGTATATTTTCCTCCAGCTCTAGTATCCTGTCTTTCACATTTTCAAAAGCAGCATCACGATTTTCATTCTGATTGCTTGTATTAATTCGAATACGGAGGTCTTCTACCTCAAACCAGAAACAGGAATCTAAGTAACCTGCCGGCTTCCTGTTAGCATGCTCTAGCCATCTCTGTGGGTATCTGTAACGCTCTGGTCTTGGCTGGCTACCCTCCTCCGGTTTCATATAAGGACCCGTATCTAGATACATTGAGAATCTATAGTAATTGGCTATGTCTAGAGGCTCCATGAGGCGTCGGAACCTGGTTCCCAATTCTAACCAGTCCTCCCGGCATTCGAACTCATCAGGTAATTCATGACATCTCAGCAACTCAATGATTTCATCCCAAATCCCCGCTAGCTTCAGCCTCGTCACATTGGCATGGTAGTCCTCTTGTTTTATCTGCAACTTAAAGGCATCGTAGTAACCAATCTCGCTCATTTCACATTTGTCTCTATATTCTTTAAGCTCTCTCAAATCTTCTTCTATCTTTTCGCGGTTTTTGTCGATCCTTTCTTGGTTTCTCTGTTTTTTCTGCTCCGATTCTCTAGCTGCACTGAGGCACAACATGGTTCTAGTGCTCTACAATATATGCAAACACACAATGTATGGACATGAAATAATGGTCCTGTTAAATATAATGGTCCTGTTAAATAAGAAAACCCACAGAACCAAAAAACTCACCAGTCCCAGCTCCTTGACTGCCGTTTCAATAGATTTCATCCCATTGATACTAGCACCTCCCGAATATAGAGGAAGTTGCAGATCAAGCAGCTCTAGATCAACCACATCTTCCTTACCCAGGTTGTCTTTGAATTCATTCTCGTATCCAAGATGCTCCTTGAAACTTCTACAAGCAACATCTATGACTGCCTTGGCATTGTCCGATCGAAAACTACAGGACAATAATTGGAGAATGGCATCCGGGTTCTTGAGGGTGAACATTCTTCCTTCTCCAGTACAGAACACATAGGTCCCGAAAGGCCTGTAAGGGCTGAAATCAATGAAGCTAGTGATTATTTGCGGTAACGAGTTGGTGATCCCCATGAATGAGCAGGCGGTGTAGTTTGCAACGGACAATGCATTTCTCATGATGTCACAGAAGGAATAAAATGCCTCTGGAGATCTTGCCTTAGATTCCAGCTTGTTTCGATCGAAGCAAGGGAGAATGGTCTGCAATTCTTCTCTCATGGAGGAGATAGGGGCAAGTAAGACCCGTGGGATAATATCATATCTCATGACGAAATGTACAAAATACTGTGCCCAGTTTTCTCGCCGGAGGGCATGGCCAAAGATGTGATTGCCAACGAGGGGAGATCCAAATGTCACACATAAAGCAGGAATGCGATTTTGTTGGAGAAACAGTATGGTGGCGAATATGGCGATTGGACCTCCCGATGAGTATCCTGTAAATACTATTTTCCTATTTTCACTCACAGTTTCACGCACCTGAAAATTTTGAAAAAAAAAAATTTTAATTTTAAATTTTCACATATATTTCCCAATAATCGAGACAAAGCAGGTAATAAGAAGATAAAAAAAAAAAAAGAATAAGAAAAAAAATGAGTGAATCGTAAATTCATACCTCGTCCCTAAGTTTCGAATTCTTTAAAAGATCTTCCCATCGTGTTTCGTTGCTCAGCTGAAATTCTTCATTTAGAGTTTCTTCTTTTAAAAGATCTTGCAATTGCTGGAAAAATTTACCATTAACTTGGGCAATTTCATTGTTTCCAATACTTTTGAGTGAAGGAAAGAGTTTTTTCAGACCAATGGATGTTTCTCCAAATGATGTGCCAGAGAACCAGTCTTCGACGGTCCCGGATCCAGAGAAGGCAAAGATAGAGTAAGAAGAGTGATTCTCGTATTGGTAAGTTTGATTACCTTGTGATTGAACCGTCATGGCTAGCGAGAAGGCTTTCTTTACTAGATCAGCCTCCATCCCTACAGCTTCTCTGAGGTTTTTCTCCTCTCTCCCCTGCTGCGTAGTGTCTGATCGGTAGAGAGAGCTTTCTCCTCTCCCCTCCATCCTTACGCCCTTATTTTCTGAAGACAGAATCAAATCATTTTAAAGTTCGTCAAGCTTGCTCTCCGGTGAAGTCTTTCAAATTAATCCCATCTCCCTTTCATTTGCACATGAATCCTCTCTTTCATTGAAGGTGCATAATTTTTTTTAATAAAATATTTGTGAGCTGGTAAGAAAAAATAATCCCTCAGTCTTTAAAAGTATATATATAAAAAAAAGATTCCATGGGAGTTGATAAGGTCGAGGAGGAATGTCGTGTCCACGTGATAATATTGTCTCTTTACTGGGATCCACATCGTCTCCCCCCTGAGTTTGGGCGGGAGATTAGGCGGCCCGGATGGATGGCCGCCACCTGACACTCAGAGGTATCCGAACCCTCCATCCAAGCCGACCCCCCAGTCGGCTCAACTTGTCGACTAGGGGGTCGGCTCGGATCCCTCCGAGTGTCAGGTGGCGGCCATCCATCTAGGCCGCCTAGTCTCCCACCCAAACCCAGGCGGGAGACGACTTCTGATCTGTTTACTAATAAAAAAAACAGCTGAAACATAGGTTAAAATTTTTATTTAGAATGGCGACCCAATTACAAGAAAGGAGGTCACAATCAAGTGGTAAGTCAGATAAGTCGATATTAGCTACTTTCATGAGACAACGGCGTGTTAGCAGTGATGTAAAGGTACGTTCGAAACCTTTGTTTTCTGTAGTGTGGCATGGTATTGGTAAAGTTTGGGATTGAATATGGATACATACCAAATGGATTGTAGGTGATGGGAAAAATATTTCCCCATGGAAAGAGAACTAATTTGCTTGAAAACTTTTCCTTAGTGGAGGTTCTTGATCTTAAAGAAATATTTGATGACATGGATATTTTTTATTTTTATTGGTAAAATGATGATATGGATATGGCACTAAACATACCTTTGCTGAATCAGGTGAATACAAATTAATTAGTGGTGGAAAGAATACGGAGACTACGGAATAGGTGTTACCATGATAACGTGCAGCTGATTAAGAAAGTAGTTCTCATCGGATCATTTGAATGTACTTGTATTCTTTATAGGATTCTATTACCGTCGATATAGTGTAAGACTTACTTCTAGAATGTGGGACCTACTGGCTATGAATAGTGATGGAATCCCAATGAGGATACAAGTACATACAGGTGAACTATTCTCAAAACTTGTTGAGGATGGTTAGAGAATTGACAATCCCATAGCCCCATGTATTATTTCATCAATGGAGGATCTTGCAATTGTTCCACGATTTGACTTGCTAACAAAACTCGGTAAATTGAGAAGAGTTAGGTAGCTCATTTGGAATCCTCCGATGGGGGAGGTGGTACAAGATAATTACAAACAGTTGTGCATTGGGGAATTTAGAAACATCAAAAGCTGGAGGTGTTGGGTTGTGTCTTGTATTCTGTGGGATCCACACAATTAATAGAATTGTACTTGTATTAGAATTTGGGTCAATTATATGTATATGGGTAAATTTATAATTGTGTGAGGGATTAGAGTTTCTAAGAATCCTTATATATTGTCTATGAGGAAATCCTTGGATAAGGTTGACAGAGATTAATATTTTTTCAGGTGTAAAAAATTATTGATTTTTTTTAGAATAAATAAGATCTCTCTTTCTCTGAGTGGAGATAAACATTCTGCACTGAAATACTAAACCATGGTAAATCATGTTTTTTATTTTTCTTTTGTTTTGAACTCTCAATCTTAATAAATGGTATCAAAGTTATGTTAGAGTTATGTTTAATAAATTGATTACATATGGAAAAAAAGAAAAAAAAAGGTGCAGAGGTTGGCATAAATAAGAAGAAGAAAAACAAAAATTGAAAACAGAGGAAAGAAAACAAGAGTTGAGTTTTTTTTTTTTTTTTTTTTAAAAGTAATCATTATTTTGAGAGTCATTATTACGATTATTTTTTATTATTTTTTTATTATTTTTTTTACTGATTTTTCTCTCCATCGTTGAAGCAAAGAAAGGATGAAGACGTCACCTTTCAAGAATTAAAAAGAAGAAGGTGGGGTTTTTTTATTCAACGGTTGGAAGGTAAATATAAAATGAAAGATGTCGTGGATAAGAGATAGAGGTGAATCGCAGGTTGGGAAGATGATTTTTTTATTATCGCTTGTATCAGTAGGAATCATGGTTCTGATCGGATCGGAGAGGTTTTCCCTTGGATCTAATAGCAGGTTTGAATCCTAGCAAGGTGCACATCATGGCTAGTTGATGTTACATCGTAGTGTAAAGAAGGACTTGTGGGCTAGAATGAAGAGTCAGATTTCTAGGTCTACATTGGAGGTGTAGAGGTGAGAGGTTCGAGTTTTAGGTTTATCTAGAGTTGCAGATAATTGTAAGTGACGGTGATCTCTCTAGTAGATGCTATAGCAGTGAGAGATGTTGAATCACATTATTTCATATAGTGGTAAGTTGTGCGGGGCACCCGGATGGTGTGTGGGCTATACCGACTTGGATGTAGCGGTTTGACAGAGACAATGGACAAATTGCATCGACATCAATAGATTCTATTTCAAAGTGCTTTGCAGAATTCAATCCAAGTAGAGATTTGTGGTGTTGTGTCTTGTATTCTATGGAGTCCACACAGTTAATAAAGTTGTACTTATATTAGGGTTTGGTTCTATTACATGTTCAAGGGTAAATCTATAATTATGTGAGGGATTAAGGTTTTTAGGGATCCCTATAATTGTTTCTATAAGAAAAACCCTAAGTAAGGCTGACAGAGAAGAACACTTTGTCAGGTGCAGAGAATTATAGATTTTTCTTGGGAATAAATGAGGTATCTCTTTCTTTAGATGGAGGTAGGCATCTCGCACTTGGGTGCTAAACCATGGTAATTCTTGTTCTTCGTTTTTCTTCTGTTTTGCCCTCTCAATCTTAACAGGAGGTGTGATGAGGAATTCATATGGAAGAGTGACCTGGGATTCATTTGGAAGAGTGATCTCAGCATTTGTTGAGTATCGGAGTGTAGGCAACAATTATTTGGCAGAAATGTGGGGTGCTATGAGGGGCCGGGGTTGCAAGAAGCTTTGAAGATGGGAATAAATCACAGTTGGTTGGAATGTGATTCAGAGGTAATGGTTAAAGTTTTTAGAAATGAATAGTTTCTTTGGAAAATTCTTCAGCTTTGGAGATCTATGAAGACTTGAGTGGCTAGTACACAGTTCAGGATTACACATTGCTTCAAGGAGTTGAACAAGGTAATCGATATCTTATCCAAATTGGCTGACATTGATCATATAACCCAATCGTGGAGAAGTTGACCAAATGATATTGCTCAGGATGTAGTTTGGGATGCATCATTGTGTCAGATTTAGATTAAGATGTTATGACTTTTTTTGGTCTCTACTAGCTCATGATGGCAATGCATTAGTATAGATTTGTATTTTTCTTTTCATTTTCTTTTTATTAATACAAATGCTGATTTATAGCCAAAAAATAAAAAAATAAAAAATAAAAAATAAAAAATAAAAAATAAAAAAGAAAAGAAAAGAAGCATCTGCTTATAAACCAATGTGGAATGGAATTGGAATCGAAATCAGAATCAGAATCAACATCGACTGATTTGATTATTGAGTGGACTAGTGGATCGGATTAGAAATCAACTTATTCGATGTGATTTACTCAGAGACAGGGATCAATAGGAGATGCTAAGGTAATGGAAAAAAGATCCTTTCATGTTGCTTAATTCACCCTTGTTCATCAGAACAACTTGAAACGCGTCGACTTGTTGACCGCTGAATGGGCGACACCTGACTTGTCGAAGATAAAAGTAAAACATAAAGAGGAAAGGATTAAATTAGACCTTGAAACATCGGATAAAACTTATTGGGTTCCCATCAAATTCGAAAGCCAATTTTTGAATGACAAAGAATGGAACCCATTTCTAAGCTACCAACGATTCAAACCTTCAAACTATAATAAGCATCTTCATCTTCTTCCTCAAATTGTCAATGAAACACAATTATGAGAAGCATTTCTTCATCTTCTTCCACAAATCATTCAACATCTCCTCTTCAAGTTCTTGCAACTCTTCTACCTCAAATCATCGTTGTCAATTTCTGAGAAGACATTTCTTAAAAACCCCCATTTTTCATTTCGTGAAACCAAAAGAAATAAAGAACTTCGTGAAATGAGAGATACCTCTTCCATTTTTGTCCTCTTAGTCTTCGTATGACTTCAGCACCTGCAAGAGTAGGAACCGATAAGGAATTTGCTCTTCTTTACATTGTAAGTTATTTAAAATGAGGGAAGAGGAAAGAGTTTACACTAATTCTCTTGTTCTTCCAAAAATTTTTTTGGCTTTTCTTGTTTTTGGGTACTTTGTGGGATATATTTTAGCTCTTCATTGTGAATCATTTCTCTAACTAATACGGAATATGTTGGATTTTCTAAAAGATTAAGATTTTGATTATTATATTTGGTAGATTTTCTTGCATTGAATTTCTATTTCGGAATAATTGTTTTTTACTTAACATGAAATGTCTACTTTCAATGCTGATTATGTGCAGATTTGGGTTTTGAAGTAATCATTTTTTATTTAACATGAAATGTTTACATGAATTAAAATCAGGAATGCACAAAATTAGTGGAAATACAATAGTTTTATGGTTGATTATTTCTTTGAACTCCATGATGAAAGAGTAGAACTTAGGAATGCACAAATTAGTGGAATTACAATGACCCATCAGGGCAGCCTTCCAAATGAGCATCAAAGTCACAATGAATTCAAGTAGGAAAGAACCATCTAAGGCCACAGTTTTAAATGGTATTGGTTACAGCCTTTTCTTGGTGCATGTTAAACTAATTCAATCTTGATCTTATTATTTAATAACCCTTATGTTGTTCAGTTATTTATGAATCCATTACATGTCCTTAATCAAGTTAATGAATCTTCTTGTGATTATTATTTTGCCAACAATGTTCAGAAAATTACGATGTAATGCCACTTCATGTTTTCCATACAAGTTATTGAATTTTGTTTCATTATTGAATTTTTGGTTAGATGGCAAGTAATGTGAAATCTAGTACAATCGCGAAATGCGATGAGTGTGGTAGCACTTGTTACATATTCTGTAAGACCCGCACTCCAAAAATCCGATCTAAACCTTTATTTCATGTCGTAACAGGTCTTTCAATCATCACAAGACTAAACGGGACGAACGGATGACAATCAGGTATGAAAACGGACCAAAACTTACCGGTCTCATGATACCGGTCTACATACCGATCGGCCTGTATGTCTGCGTGGGTAGACTAGTTAGATCCGAAAACGAATCTCTGTGGGTCCCACTTGCCAAATTTTAGTCCTAAAGACTTTCTTAACGTAAGAAAATTTCCTAAACTCCAACCTAACTTATTTAAGGACCTATAAACCTCTTTAAACCTCTTTGATTGATTTTCACAAACCATAAAGAGGATAAGGAGGTCTGAAGAGGAAAAGAAGCTGAGAAAGATTGAAGAGGAGCATTTGTTGGACGAAGAACACCATAGTTCGTGAACCAACGGTAAGTACTTGAACTTCTCTCTAAGTTAAGCATTATAGATGACTGATCAATACCATGCACGGCTAAGTATTGATCAAAATCCCTAAATTTTCGTTAGACCCTAATTCAGTCGATGAACCCTAGATTGAGTGCTAAACTAAAGTTTCTTAGAATGTAAGCCTTGAATGGGAGATAAAAACAACCATAGTATATTGCTCAGGTCTAGAAGGCATAGAAGGAACCCTAGAAGCCATAAAGGACGATCGATAGAAGACGAACACTAAGTTGGCGGTCTTCCAAAGGCATACCGGTCGACCATACCGGTGGCACTATATGCGACCGGTACATCTCGGGTAGCCTACCAAGACTGTCCGATCGACTATAACGGTCACACCGCTGTACAGTGACGGGCGATTGGTATGTCCAGAATGGGTTGGTTTTTTACCCAGTTGATTTTCGACCAACGTAAAACCTATGAAACTAATTCTAACTAAACCCTAATGTTGTGTAGGACCCTGTGATAGCAAGATTTGACATTATGATGTCGAGCAAGCTAGCAATCAAGCGTCAGGTAAGGGAATCAGACCTAAACCCTAATAACTTGATAACAGTAAAACGTTGTTAACAACTATTGTACTATAGAGTGTTGATTGTGCATATTCATATGTCATCTTTACTTTTAGTTATTATATTGTTCATACATACTTGTTATACTAGGAAGTGATTGTTAGGCACGTGATTGTTTTTGTTGGTGTATGAAATAGGAAGGGCCTGGGGTCTTTGATCATTCCTCACACTGGCACCTTTTCATATCGCTATTATCTTAACATGCTTGGTGCGGGTAGGGTATCAAAGGAGGACGTGGCACTGTAGTCTCCGACCTGGCCACCAGACTCGAGCCCTATCTCTATGCCGCAGAGAGCTGTGCTGGGATATGGTCTACTATGATGACATATAGGATTGGTTAATTGCAAGACCAGTTTGTAAGTCCTCACCAATAGGGGCTTACGTGTTGGTATGGGTAGGATATCATGGGAAGTGTTGGCAGTGTGTGATCCGGACACTTTAATTCTATCTCTATTCCATGGTGGGTGCATATGGGACGACCGTGGTGTATGATCCATTGGACGGATTTACACACTCATGTATAGAGGTGCAATGACCGTCAATCCTTTCTATAGCACATTGTAAACTTAAAACTAGACCACAATGTGAATGTTACTCATGCATATTACTTGTTGCATTGTCTGATTTTCTTACTGAGCTAAGTTGTGAGCTCATCCTTGTGTACACACTATTTTTAGATGTTGATGCAGTTTATACTGTTGAGGATTACGTGGATGCTCCAGTCTATGGAGGTGTTGCTACTCTATAAGTGCGTCCTCTAGGATGTTTTTTATTTAGTTATTTTAATTATTTTAGTTGGATTTCATAAACGATGTAAAGATAATTATCTATGTTTTGATATTTTGAATAATTAGATAATTTATTTAAGTAGCAACAGAATACTCAGTTCATTTAATTTAAGATTTTCGGTGTATTTATTTATAATCTGATTGTGATTATGTGCAATGGTTTGTATGAGTGGATATGATCTTATCGATATTCTAGTGTGAACCGTTGATTTAGTAACGATTTACTCACACTTCTGATTCAGTCGAAATTAGGGTGTGTAACACATTCACCATATAAAGTGGGAAAAATTGGGGTCAATGCTTAAATGATCATGTATACGTTATTGTGGGATTATAAAAGACTCTTATTGGGTTTCGACTTCATAATTATTTTCTTGTTGTATATTAGATACTTTATTGTGGGATTCTAAAAAAACTCTTATTGAACTTGTGATCACCCATATAGACAAAAGACGAGGATGAATCATCCTCGTGGATTCATCCTCGTGGACGACTCAAGAAATAAAAGAGAGTAAGATAAATTTTACTGTTTTAGGCTTTTACCTTTAGAGTTGTAACGGTTTAAAGATATTTTCGATTCGATCAAACTACATCCTTGCACCGTGAACCCTAATTTAATAATCGGGCATGTTAGGTTTTGGACTTCATTGATCCGGCTAAACATTGTGGCTTGAAATTAACACCGCTAATTTACAACATATAACCTTTTTTTATTGTCTATTTTTTTGTTCTTGATTTTTTTAAAGTTAAAGTTAGAAAAGGATTTTAATAAAAATATTTGAAAATATGTCGTGATAAAAAATTGTCATTATCCTCTTGCTTTCAAATACTCACATAAAATGACTATGATTTACCCTTTTATTTATATATATATATATATATATATATATATATATATATATATATATATATATATATAAAAGGAAAAGGTTTCTTGTTTGAATGTGTGGATTTCGCATCAACACAAGACCAATGAGAGTAGATACCAAGACATTCAACTAGGGAGCGAGGTGATCATTTCGCTCCTCTTGTGTCTTGGCCTAAGTAAACATTGCCAAAAATAAATCTTATTCCCAAAAAAAAAAAAGAAGAAGGTGTTATAGATGAAGAACCAGCAAATAGAAACCTACTGGCCACCGTTTGCTAATCCAAACACGACCTTAAGTTCACAATCAGCTAACGGTCAGACCATGATGCCATTTTTTCAGGTTTAATTGGTCAGGTACCGACCGGTACAAGCTCAACATCTACATAGGAAGCGTAGAAGATATCCCTGCAAACGGGACCGACCGGGTAGCAAGCATTCTCCCGCCATGGGGACCCTGTCTCCCTCGTCCTCCCTTTCTGAATTATCTCATCTTCTCCCTTTCATCTCCAACTGCAGCAACACTAGTGGGTTTCTTCAGCAAAACGCCATTTTCCGTAATTTAGCATTTAGTATTCCCAGGTCGTATCTCATATCAAAGACAAGTTCATCTCTTTCTCTGCTATCCCAGAGCTATCCTCGGGCCATTTCCTATGCAGCGAATCAACTCTCCGATGTTGAAGAAGACGAAGATGAAGACGACGATGACGATGAAGCTGCAGATGAGTATGAGGAGTTCTCTGTCGACTTACTTGACGGCAATACATCTGGGGACGACGAGATTGACTCAACAGCAACGGAGGCAGCTCCTCGGTTCGACGGACAAAAATGGCAAAGAGTCGATAGACTTCGATCCCAAGTACGCGAGCTTGGCGAGGGAATCATCGATTTTGATGAGCTTTCTTCCCTTTACGATTTCCGCATTGATAAATTTCAGGTTTGCTATATCTCTATGCATTTCTATTTGGATTACCAATACAATACCTTTTTTTTTTTTTCATTTTAAACCTTGTATAAAAAATTTCTGTAGAGGTTGGCTGTAGAATCTTTCTTGAGAGGTTCGTCTGTGGTGGTTTCTGCACCGACGAGTAGCGGAAAGACTCTGATAGCAGAAGCGGCAGCAGTAGCTACAGTAGTGAGAGGAAGGCGACTTTTCTATACAACTCCTTTGAAAGCATTATCTAATCAGAAGTATCGAGAATTTCGGTATGTAGCAACAACTTGCCAGTCAATTACTTGTTTGCCCATGGTAAGGTTGAACGATTTCATTAATCACTTGTCTTCGAAGAAGAATAACTCATATCAATATTCGTTTTGTTTTATCTTTTGTGGTTTATTTATGCGTTGCAGAGAGACATTTGGTGAAAGCAATGTTGGCCTTCTCACGGGAGATTCTGCAGTCAACAAAGACGCTCAAATTTTAATCATGACTACTGAGATTCTGCGCAATATGTTATATCAAAGGTAAATTCTTCCTAGCCATTAGGACTTGATGTGCCTCGTTAATGGTGCATTCACTTGTTATGATACTTCAAGGTGATAATAAGCTTACATTTTCCTGTGGACATTTGACTTTCTATATGTGTACCTACAAAATGTGGGCATTCCTTCTATTCTTCACATTTTAGAAACTATAAATAGATTATCTGTGCACAATTGGTATGGCCTTTGCCCTCCGGTACCACACTTATAGTCAATATGCTATGAAACTAATGGAAAAGCCACATAAATTGAACAAAAGTTGATTGCAAACTAGATGGTAAAATTTTCTCTGCAGATTTTGCTAATTATATCAAAAGATGATAGTCTAATCGTTCTAGAAATTCCATTTATCTTCCAGCTTTTATGATATTTTAAAATGCAGCATAAAGGTTGCACCATGAAACATTAAGAATCTTGTTGTATGACCAAGGTAGTTATTCTTGCAGTACATTGTACAGACTATAGAGAACACTTCTTCACAGACAGTGGCAGTTTCATCACATGGAGTTTTAATTATCATAATGCCCTCTGCTGCCTCCTTCTATGTTATATTACACATATGTAGTTTTCCCTTTACATTATATGTCAAATTAACTATTTAGTTATCATAGTTATCATATAACTATTTAGTTATATTACACATATGTAGTTTCCTCTTTGTAAAATCTGATGGTTTTACAAGGAAGAATGATGCATATTGCTGCTTCTTTGCAGTATTGGAATGATTTCTTCAGGGAGTGGATTGTTCCATGTTGACGTGATTGTTTTGGATGAAGTACACTATCTCAGTGACATATCTCGGGGTACAGTTTGGGAAGAGATAGTATGTATTTGTCTTGATTATTGTTTTATTTACATATCTATTTTCTGTATGCTTCCCCTTCCCCCCTTACAACCCCACTCTCCAGAGAACAGTGTACTTATGGTCGAATGGTTCAGGTGATTTATTGTCCAAAAGAAGTCCAACTTATATGCCTTTCAGCAACAGTTGCAAATGCCGATGAGCTGGCCGGTTGGATTGGGCAGGTATTATGTGAATCCCAGATTGACTTATTCCTTTTCCATGGGCATAAAGTACTAGAGTAAATGTTTATCTGCATAATTTGAATTGCATTAGGATTTTTCTTTTTTCTTTGCTAACTGTCATTTTCATAGTTTGTATTGTGAAACAAACTGAATAACAGAAGTCTGAAACCAGAAACCGAGAGGAGAATATGAGGTGAAAAGAGATCGATTCTGCAAAGAGAGGCAGAATCATTAGTCAACTCCTCTCTCCTAATACTTGTATATCTAAAGAAAGAGTCCAAGATTACAAAGGATTCTAATATAAACTACCACCACTAGCCTACTGCAAACAGATAAATAATTAGTTTAAAACGATAAGTAAGAAAAGAACAATAGAGTCCAAACTTGAATAGGAAACAATCTAATTATAATTTAGACTAGATAAGACTGTGAAGTCCTATTCCAACTCAGCAACAAGAGTTTTGGAATCCATCTCCAACTGTGTATCTATCCAAGTAAGTCCTTTACGATGAGGACAAAATGCTGATGAAGAAGTCCCACACGATGAGGACTGTTAACAGTCCCACACGATATTGAGTAGGTCCTTTACCGTGTGGACTGTAGTACAGTCCTATCATGTGGGCTGTAGTGTAGTTTAATACCCCCCTCAAGTTGGAGCACGGGAGAATGTAATAACTTTAGCTTGAAGCAATGTAGCAATGGAAACAGCAACAATAGAGAGAGGTTCAGCTTGAAACAATGTATCAACAGAAACAGCAATAGTAGTAGTAGTAGTAAAGCAGCACAATATTGGTCACTGTGAACCAAGCAACAATAGCAGCACAAACTTCACCTTGAACCAATGTATCAACGGAAGTAACAGTAGTAGTAGTAGTAGTAGTAGTAAAGCAGCACAGTATAGGTCACTGTGAACCAAGCAGCAACAACAACACAATATAGGTTATTGCGAACTAAATAGTTGTAGCAGCACAGTGTAAGTCACTGTGAACCAAATAGTTGTAGCAACACAGTATAGGTCACTATGAACCAAGTAGTTGTATTGGCACAGTATAGGTCACTGTGAACCAAGTAGTTGTATTGGCACAGTATAGGTCATTGTGAACCAAGTAGTTGTAGCAATAGTAGTAGTAGGAGCAGCAATAGTAGTGGCTCCAACATGGACAAAAGTAGTAGGTTGCATCGGTTGCATCACGTAAGACAAGTAGATAGTAGGTAGGCTGCATGCAGTAGAGGTTGCATCACGTGCAACTGTAGTAGACTTCAAACACGAGCATGGTAGTAGTAAGCTAAGTTATCTGCAATGAACTTGAGCATATATATATATAATTCCCCCCCCCCCCTCTCTCTCTCTCACATGGAACATTCTACGTGGACAAATTACGGCAAAACACATCAATAGTAGGATATCCAAATTTCAAAACCATCCAAAGGTCGGATTAAGAAATATAGTGAAGTCCTAGTGGGACTACAATAGGGTAACAAGGCAAGTGAATTTTTGACATTAATTAAAACGTCAAAGATCCAGTCAGCAGATCTGGATCAAAAATTGCAGGCAAGTAATTAATGGCAAGTAGGATAAGTCATCACAGTTAGGGTACGATCTGTAGGTGGAATCAAGAAATTCCAATTGAGGTAGAATTCCTTGATTTGAAGCAGGCAGCATATCACAAATTAGAATCATTAGATCGAAAGTAGTAGCAAGATAGCAACAATTAGAGATCAATACCAGATCGGATCAAACCTGTATAGATCAATAGTAGCAATCAAGTAGTAGTTTTGAGGGACCAGTGATAGCAGCAATGTAGCAGGCAGATCAGATCAGAACAGATCTGATCAGAGCAGTCTCGACAGTAACAGATCGATGGCAGGATAGAACACATGCATCAGCAGTGGCAAACAATGACAAACAAATAGATCTGAATGAATCTGATCAGCAGCAGTGGCAGTGAGATCTGGGAGAGATTTCTATGGCACCAGCAGTAACAAGTAGCAACAGATCTACTTCAATCAGCAGCAATAGTATGTCGAATGGATCAGCAAATAGCAGATCTGATCTGATATTGTACAACAGATCAGATTGATAGAAGCAGTGATAAAATCAACAACAGAAATCGAGATAAGTTGCAGTAGATAAATTTGAGCAGTAGCAGTAGTATTGGCAGCAAATTCTGATCAGATTTGATCACTTTCGACAGTTGTAGAAGTACAGTAGATAGCAGCTGTTCCAAGAACCAGATCAAAAGATCTGATCATTAGTAATAAAGAGAAACTTCTTGATCAGCAGTTCAAATAAATCCAATAAAGAAGAGAGATCAAGGTCAGATCTCGACAGCAGCCTTCACTATAATATCAGCTGTAAATTAAGAGATCTCAATCAGCAATTACAGTAGCAGTAACACCAGATCGAGGTCTGATTTCTTGCAAATCAGATCTCAATATTAGTAGCAGCAAAGAAGGATCATAAAAAATCAAATCTGAACTTCATCAATAAAGTAGCAGCAAGCAGTAGGAATAAAGTAGAAAATTAATAATAAGATGCAGCAGCAGCAGTAGTGGCTGCACACCAGAATGGAGACTTTAGACGACTCTCAAAACGGCACCTGCTCTGATATCATGAAACAAACTGAATAACAGAAGTCTGAAACTAGAAACTGAGAGCAGAATATGAGGAGAAAAGAGTTCGATTCTGTAAAGAGAGGCAGGATCATTAGTCAGCTCCTCTCTCCTAATACTTGTATATATAAAGAAAGAGTCCAAGATTACAAAGGATTCTAATCTAAACCTACCGCCACTAGCCTATTACGTACAGATAACTAATTAGTCCAAAACAGTAAATAAGAAAAGAACAATAGAGTCCAAACTTGAATAGGAAACAATCTAATTAGAATTGTAAACTGATAGGACTGTGAAGTCCTTTTCCAACTCAGCAACAAGAGTTGTAGAATCTTTCTCCGGCTGTATATCTGTCCAAGCGAGTCCTCCACGATAAGGACAGTATGTTGATGAAGAAATCCCACATGGTGAGGAGTGAGGACTGTTAGCAGTCCTACACGAGAAGGATATTGAGTAGGTCCTCTACTGTGTGGACTGTAGTACAGTCCTATTGTGTGGACTGTAGTGTAGTTTAACATATTGCATTAAGATGGTCCTGATTTTGGGCTGAGATACTACCCATTTTACATGGACACTTCAAATATTGTGCTGTACCCATGTCTGACACTTCAAGTAGGCCAATGAGAATGCAGGAAGTGGAATCTTTACCACTTGCAAGTTGTATCATTTGCAGTGCCTGTGGTACCTTAATTGTTGGCAAATTCTTTCTCAAAAGCTATTTGACTCCAAGAAATTCATAATCAGATGTTCTGATTAATTGTGTTCGGCCTCATGTTCAAGTTACCAATCAATTCGTGACTTTTCTTGATATTTACTTCTTAGTTTCTGCTTTATTCTAAGAAGCTTGAGGAACGTTTAAACATACTAGCTACGTGATTTGAACTTATTTTGGAACATTATTCTCTTTCATCTTCAATTTTCTCAGGGTTCACTTCACTGTTACTTAAAAGTATTTGTTCTGCTGGGACATGAGCCAGTGGCATCGCCTAGGATAGTTAACACAATTCATGCTGCCCATGCGGCTAAATGTAGAATAATCCTAATCTTCTTGTAGATGTGCATTCTGTTCCTTCTTCCCCCTCATGCTCACTTCTTTTGGGAGTTGTACAATTTTTTTCTTGTTTGGAAAGATAATTGGAGAAGCTTTCTCAAACCTTGTCAACTTGGAGAGATTCATAGACCTTTCTTTTCAACAATTATGCTCATTTATGAAGTGACTATCTTACCTAGGCTAGTAAAATAATGTAGAAAAAATTTCATCTAGACCCCATCAAAGATTGCTAACATCATCTACACCCACAAAAATGCAAAAACATCACCTAGATCCACTTAACTGACGGAAATCACTAAATTTATTGAAATACAATTTTACCCCTCTAATTATACGTTGAAAATTTTAAAAATTATGCTAATTTACTAATTTATCCTTCAAATGTAATTTATATTTTCAAACCGCCTTCTTCTCCTGTGACGTGAATATTTTTTCGGCAACGTGAGCTTGAGACAAAATCTCTGCTCTCTCTCTCTCTCTCTCTCTCTCTCTCTCTCTCTCTCCAACGGAATTCTCTAAGCATGAGCCATTCCTCCTGTCCGAGATTCTCCGGTGTGTTTCACGGAGTAGATGTTGCCGAAAAACCCGATCACTAGAGATCTCTGCATTATGCAATACTGAAATAACGGAGTCAGTGAGAAAGTAATAAGGAGGAATTATAATTACCAACCCTAGAAGGACTAATCAGGGAAAACCATGCCCAACGACCAATCATTCCCACAGTACTGAAATGACCGTGGTGGAGCAATGGCTTTTGGTTGCTGGTAATCGCTTACTCTGATCACCGGCCAGTCATCGCAGTGAAACATGAGGTCCAAGTTTGGCAATCTCCTTGGGTACTTTCTCAGTAACTGCAGAATTCCCCACCATGTAAATAAATCTCTGGTTTGAAACGATTTTCTGTATTGCTCGATGTAAACCCTTCCTTTCACTATCACCAAACGGAAATCAGCCCCACTTTTGGCTCTCTCCACCATCTCTTTTGTGATTCCTGTGATCTTCCATGGCCGTAAATCTTCATGGATCCAACGGAAATAATCTGGGCATGAGCTGTTACGATCATCTGTGGTTTTGAAACTCACTGGAGAGATTGCTGGGCAGCTCTTTGTTTGCTTGACTGTCAAGCATTCCAGTTGGATTTCTTGCTTCTTTGAGATGAGAATAGTTTTCCATTTTGCGCCATTGATGGACTGCAGAAAAAAAAGACAAAAAGGTGGAATTGCTTTGGGATATCCAGATAAAGAATAAATCCGTTAGAGGTTCCATCGTCTATTCTTTGTTTGTCAAATAGGTCAAGTAAAAAATCGAGAAATCAGGTCACTAGAAATCTCTGCGTTGCAACCCTCGCCGGTTGCGTTGCTCTCTCCCTGCTTCGATTTTGGGGTGAAATGGCAAAGCTTGGGATTCTCGAATAGGTCCTATTTCTCTTCCATCTCTACTGATTAATACTTAACTTTGCTTTTGAAATTCTCAAAAGAACCCAGAAAAGGGAAGAGGATAAGATCTGCAAAGAAAGCAGAAGCTGAAGCAGAAGAAGAAGCAAATGCAGAGCAGAAGATGAAGATATGCAAGGGTATAATGGTCTTTTCAATAGGCCAAAAGGGTATTATCGTCTCTGAAATATTTCAATCCGGCTGACGTCAGCATCTAATGGGAATCAACTGACGGAGTGGACTTTTTTGATTACCACAACAAAAGTTTTGGGTAGTAGATGATGTTTTTGCATTCTTGTGGGTGTAGATGATTTTAGCAATTTTTGATGGGGTCTAGATGAAAATTTTTCAATAATTTAATACTCGTATAAATTTATATAAATTAATGTGTGGTCCCATTTTTTTTAAGGATCTTATTTGCCTTGTTAGGTAATAACATACCCGGGTATGACCCATTTGATCAGCAACTTTTGCAATGTGGATATTAGAAACTGCATTTAGGTATTGACAAATTTGTGAGACTTGTTAAGGATTGATAGGTAATTTATTAATTTTCCCCTTTTCATTGGTGTAGATTCATGATACAACTGAGCTGGTAACATCAACAAAACGACCGGTTCCATTGACTTGGCATTTCTCTCTGAAGAATTCTTTCCTACCACTACTTAATGAGAAAGGAACAAGCATGAATGGGTAAGTTTTGCTCAGTTTTGAGTACTTTTGCAAAGTTTATTACTGTGATACATTAGTTATGTATAAATGTGTTTGTTAAATTAGCTTATTATATTTACTCCCAGGATATTGGTTTTAGCAAACTAAATTTTGTGATCCATCGTCCTTTTGTCCTTCCCCTGATAGGTTTCATTCTTTTGGCATTAAACTACAGATAAAAGGGCCACTATCCAGTGCTGGTCCTGCCTATAGGTGTCTTGGGAGGGGTGAGTTTGGAGACAGTCCTGTTCTTTGGCATTTTTTTTGTGCAAAGTGGCTGCTCTCAAGACTTGAACCTGGGCCTTTGCCCTGGCAGCTTTAACCTTTTACCATTGCTCCAAGAAATGTCCCATTGGCATTTAACTAGAAATGATCACAATTATTTCTCTCAAGAAGAAATGACAATTGCTCCAGAAATGCATCCTTATAATGTCTTTATATGAGGAATTCAGATGAAAATCTGTACAAAGAAAACACTGTGCCTTTGTATTCGTCCATAGGGCATGACACATAAATGCCTGTGATTTATAAGATTTGCTGATAGCCAACCTGAGACAGAGATCAAGAGTTATTTTGCTCCAAGAAGGCAAGCAAGTTACACAATAGTTGAATTCCTGATTTGAAATAGAAAAATCTTTGCTCTGCTTTCCTCAGCTGTTTTCTTGAGATTTTTTTTTTTTTTTTTTTTTTTTGTGGGGGGGGGGTGTCCAGCTCTCCTTCTATCCTCTTCCCCTCTAATAAATATTCTCTTTCGAAAAAAAAAAAAAATTCTGAGCAAGGCTGAAAATGACCATTTTTCCATGCCAGATTATTAGACTGTCTTTATACTGCACTAGGCTTATTGTAGATTATGAGTTAAAACTTGTTCACTTCTGAAATTTTTTGGTAAATCAGATAGTAAGTGCCTCAATTAAGGATCGGTTTGTCTATCATATTTCCATCCTAGGCAAGAGCTAGACTTGAAGTATTAACTGTTGGAGCCATTTAGTTGTGTTGTCGACTATCTTTCCAAATATGGGTTTCAAAGTGATCACCTTGTTTCCATGCATCTAAGTAGCTCAGAAAGACATTTCATAAGTCATGGGTATGAAAGGATTTTGAGTCTTCAATATGGAGTTTTATTTTAAAATAATGAACAATACAGTACCTTTTTTGTTGATGGACATTGTAAATGCAATCCACGGTCAGATGTGCCTACTCCCATTTATGTATTATTGTTTTGATAAATTATTATATGGTGCTATGATTGATTGTATTATCTCATTTTATATGATATATTTATATGGATATACTGTATTTAATCCAGTGCTACTTTGGCATTCTTGAACTGAATTGGACTTCTGAGTTGCATGAATCTGCCATTCTCTCTAATATTAACTCTTCTAAAACACTTGGAATGCATAAGTGACTGACACTTGGAATTTATACCAGTGAAATGAGTTGGCTGCTATAGCCACATGTGCATCTTCATAAATAAGGTATACTTTGTTTGAATGAGGTTTGGAATTTAGTGGTGCATGTTGTTTTCAATGAAGGATGGCTGGGTCGGGTGGCATTCTATTTCTACTAATTACTTTTATTTATTTATTTATGTGTCAATTCAGTAAACTAATGTGGTACACCTGTTTTGAAAATTTCTCAAGAACTGAAACATTTTCGTGGTGAAACCATATACTTAGTTCAAGATTCTACATTGTAAATGTAGGTATGTCACAATGCTATATTGTATACATAGTTATTATGTTTAACATTATTTAAAAAAATAAAAAATCTTAGTTGTCCAATGACAAACAATTAAACCACAGGCTTTACAAAATTGTTCACTAGCAGGTTCAAACTTGGCCATTTTTGTGTAACTGATATTAGTTTGATCTTATTAGGTTATACTTGGTTCTTGATTCTCTCCCCTTTTGTTCTGGAACCCATGCATTGAAATGAGTAACATTTTTTATTTTCAATTTCTGTTTTTACAGGAAGCTGTCACTCAATTATTTACAGCTTTCTGCTTTGGGAGGTGAGTCTTATCAGGAAAATGGATCTAGAAGAAGGAATTCTAGAAGACGTGAAAAAGACAGCTACAAAAATGGAAGTACGTATGGGAAGCCAACATTGTCGAAAGATGACATAAATACAATTCGCCGTTCACAAGTACGTAACAAACATATTTTTGCTGTTTGGATATCTAGCTTGGTTACTGCCACTGTTGGCGTGCTTGTCTGGCATTATTTTTATAATTTTTATATTTTCGCAGGTTCCTCATATTAAAGATACATTGTGGTACCTCAGACAAAAGGATATGCTGCCTGCTATTTGGTTTATTTTTAGCAGGAAAGGATGTGATGCAGCCGTTCAGTATCTTGAAGATTGTAAGCTTTTAGATGACTGTGAGACAAGTGAAGTTGAACTGGCTTTGAAAAGATTCCGTGTACGGTACCCTGATGCTGTCCGAGAATCTTCCATAAAAGGCCTTCTGCAAGGGGTAGCAGCACACCACGCTGGATGTCTACCTTTGTGGAAGTCATTTATTGAAGAATTGTTTCAGCAAGGACTTGTTAAAGTTGTCTTTGCTACAGAAACTCTTGCTGCTGGCATCAACATGCCTGCCAGGACAGCTGTTATTTCAAATCTCAGTAAAAGGAGCGATAGTGGACTTATCCATTTAAGCCCAAATGAGCTGCTTCAAATGGCTGGTCGAGCTGGACGTAGAGGAATCGATGAAAGGGGTCATGTAGTTCTTGTTCAAACTCCTTATGAAGGAGCAGAAGAATGCTGCAAGATTCTTTTTTCTGGAGTTGAGCCTCTTGTTTCTCAGTTTACTGCTTCATATGGCATGGTGCTAAATCTCCTTGCAGTATGTCACTTCCTATATGAAAGTTTATTTTGATTTCCTTAGCACTGAAGCTCTTTGGTAATTGATTTTAGTCAGATATATGCAGGGTGCAAAAGTTACTCGCAGATCAAAGGAAGCAGAAATGAAAATTTTAAAAGCAGGACGAACACTGGAAGATGCCCGGAAGCTGGTTGAGCGAAGTTTTGGGAACTATGTTGGGAGCAATGTTATGCTTGCTGTCAAAGAGGAGCTTTCTGAAATACAGAAGGAAATTGAGGTGCTAACTTTAGAAGTCAGTGATGATGCTATTGATAGGAAGAGTCAGAAGCAGTTATCGGAAAAAGCATACAGGGAGATATCTGACCTGCAGGAGGAATTGCGGGTATTTACTAAACTATTTGTTTGTTCATTTTAGTCCTTTCTGTTTGCTGATATTAAGTTTTTTCTCATTTTTAGGATGTCCTATCCTTGAATTGGCTATCATTTTTGGTATTATTAACCCTGTCCCATTTTTAGGGAAAATATCAGATTTTGTAGTATTTTTGAACAGTTTCTGTGGGCTGTCCAAGAGCAGCTAATTTATTTGCGGACTATTTACCCTAAGGAATGAACTCAATGAACTATTGCTTTTCCATGTTCTCGTGCATTTCCCTTTTTTACCGCCAATGATGCATCTAGCCAGTCCTAACCCAGATTAGCAATCAATGAATTGATTGTCTGCAACACAGGCCCAGGTTTAGGCTATCTTCCTGACAAACCAGGGCCTGAAAGCTTGCTGGTTTGTATGTTCCAGCAGTCTACAATGTGAGAAAGAAGAGGGGGAGAGAAAGGATATGGACAAGAGAAGAGAAAACCATATCAATAGGGAGAGAGGAAGAGGGGTTGATCTGTCTAGGGGAGCAGTAAACTATTTGTGAACGGTACTGTGAATGGTAACCTGAAGAAAGAGGAGAGTAGAAGAGGGGGAGTAGGGGAGAAGAGTAGTCATAACACTCAAATTTTCCAATTTAAAAAAAAAAAAATACTATTAAGGTTCTTAACTTGCTAAACTGCTAAAACGGTAACTAAATCTAATCGGACCTACGACTTAGGAAAAACCTAACAGCTAAGGAATGGGCCCATAAGATGCCCAAGCTAGCTATATTATAAAAATAAAATAAATTCCCAACTAATAGCTATTGAGCCACACTATCTTTCCTATCAACACTTAAAACAAAAGACTGAAAACAAATTGAAAAACTATCCTATGTATCTAAGCCTACATAATTACAATACATCCAAGTTACAAAGCACAAATCATTGATCCAAAATAAAACATCAAGCCATATCCAATGGTGATCATGCTCCCACATCCCCCCAAAGGGAGAGTTATTTGAGTGCACCTCAAATTTGATTAGTGCACCTGTCTGTTAAACTCTTTTTTTTTTTTTTTGGTGGTCTCTATTCACAGAAACTCTTGTAAAAGCTCAAATCTGAAATCCTTTCTCCCTTTTCCTTTCCTTGGCTTACTTACTCCCTCGAAATCTTAGTTCTCATTCTGCCTTGCAATCGATTGTGTTCCTTTTAACTCCAACAATTCACTCCCTCTTTCTCTGAGTTATTTTGCTTCATCCCACCTGAAAACTACTTGTTGAAAGATAGGTTATTAAGGTCAATCTGGCAGGATCTTTTGTGAGCTAAAATCAGTTACAAGAACTGGAGTATGTGGGAGCTGAGTTGGGGCATGACCCATATAGAAAATTTTTTTCATGAAATTTTGCATTAAAACCCTCTATAAGATTTTTGTAAGTTCTGTTTTTGTCATTGTATGTATTGTCTGCTAGAAATTTTGGTAATTGTTTTTAAAAATAAAGAAGATAAAGATAACACTCTGTAAAGTATCAAACTCTCTTGATATTTAATATTGCTTCAGCCAGCTTGGAAGTTTGTTTCTGTTTCTGATGCGGGATCCGGGTTGAAAACCCTAATTAATCCGCTAATGGGCCCAACCAAATAATAAGATAATCAAATAGCAATTTTAGTGGCAGAACTGTAAATATTTTAAAACCTCAACCAGTGGTAGCAATTCTGTAAATAATCAGAAGTTGCAATAGCTTAAGAACCCAAACAAGACCTTAGGACTGATTTGGAATTAGAAACAAAGAAATAAGGTTAAACTTCAGTTACTTAATAAAGGGATGGTATAATTGGAAATCTAGCAATAAAGGGTCTCCTTCTACCTTTCGTTGGAGACTCTTTCACCAAGAGAAATAGGAGGCGGCAAAACCAGATCTGGTTAAAGAGGAAAAATTCACTCGATAGGCCACCGATTGACCTCAGATTTTGGGGAAAGAATCGCAATGGGTAGTCCTCTGAATCCCAAGTAAAAGGATTTCCAATAACTGAGCATCCATGTGGGAATAAACTGTTGCAACTAAACCTGGCGGCAAACTGGAACTCAGATTCGAAATCAGTTTTCAATCTCAGGAAAACAAAACTTATAAGGAGTAAACCTATGGGGGACTGAGTCATTTATGAGAGGGAAGGTCTTAGCTAAAATTTAAGGGTGATAGGAAGATAGAGGAGAGAGATCGAGAGCTTCTATTGGGGCTGGTATTACCGCCCAGAACAGGGGATAATCGGAAGGTAAGGAAGAAGAAACAGAAAGGGAGGGAGAAGGAAAAAGAAGGGAAAGAAGTAGGAAGAGGGAAGGAACAGACCAAGGGATGGTCGGTCCTGGGTTGCAAGGAAGAAGGAGAGAGAGAGACAAGAAAGGGAAGGGTAAGGAGTCGCACACTCAACAAACAGGCCACATCATACTAAACTCAAATTTAATTCTTCATTCTTCAAATCTCTAATCTGTCCATAAAAACCTAATACATGTTCTATTTAAAGGTAAAACTTTCCTAAACTAATTGACATAAGTTTAGAAACTACATATTGTATCTATGGAATGAAATCCTTACTCAAAACAGAAATAATAGATAATGAAATCTAATATTGAAACTTCCTAAATCTAATATTGAAACTTCCTATTATAATTAATCATTTACCAACCCTTTCCAGACCAAAAGGTTGGTTTGGGTTTGAGCCGGTTCAGATTTGGCTTGGGTAGCCAAATTGGCTCGTGTCGATCCATCCATGACACTGCTACTGTATCAGTTTCTCAGGGTATGGTTAAGATGGATATTATTGAACTCTTTATGCATCGGAATTGACGATTCTTTTTGTTAAGTCTTCATTTCTTTGTATTTACCATATTAAATCCTTCTTTAATAGTGGAATGCATTTTCTCACAGGAAGAGAAGCGATTGCGGACTCAACTGCGACGGAGGATGGAACTAAAGAGGATTAGTTCTTTGAAACCTCAATTGAAAGAAATGGAAAATGGTGACTTACCCTTTATCTGTTTGCAGTATAGAGATAATGGGGGAGTTCAACACTTAGTACCTGCTGTATATTTGGGGAAGGCTGATGCTCTTTCTGGTTCAAAAGTTAGGAACACGGTGAGCATTTAAAGTTCGTTGTTTGGCTTTGGTTTTGATAACTGTTAATAAACATGAAATATGCTTGAAAGTTGGAATTTTTTAGTATGTGTAAGAAAGAAAGTAGGGGATCCTACTTTGAGGAAAAAAAACCATCTTTTTCGGAAGGAGTTGAAGGAGAAAAGAGATGTTATATTTGGAGTTACTTTGTCTTAAAGGTCAATTGACTAACTTTGGTTCAGGTGCACGCACAAAGAACAGGCACACATTTAGTGTGTCTTACACGTTTGTTCCATTCATGTGGTAACTATTTAATATCATGACATATGGTAATATTGGTTGCAACTAATGATATGCTAGAGTATGAATTATGAGTTGCTAGATCAGAGTTTATCAGATTTGCACAATAAAACTTCATTTTGATATTTCTTATTCTGATGAATAACAATTTTGTTAGACGAAGAGAAAGGCCACACAGAAATAGTGTAGACCAAGAAGAAATCAGGGAAAGTCCATGGTACAACAAAGAGTACCATCCTCTTTAAAACTGGCCCCTATGTACTGTAAGGTTTCGCATGCCTTGATGTGAAGAGCTTCTGTATGCTACTTGTTGAGATCCAAGCTTATCACACAAAGCCTTCAAAGTTAGCTCCAAGTCCATAGTTGTCATTGGCGCTAATGCAACCCAAGACGCTGGAGGGCTACCTGAGCGCTTAGGCTACAAAGCTAGTCGACTAGGAGTACGCAAGACGTTGTATGGGTATATCTTCCTTAAGAGGATTTATACAAAAGGGAGGGGTTTAGAGCATCAGTTTTTATTATTTTTATTACATATGCATGATTCCATGCATTATGGTGTATATATTTACTTTATAGACCCAATAAAAATGCTACAAATGACATCAATTTATCAATTAAAAAAAGGTGTGATGATACAATAGAGCGATCAAACACCCAGGGGTTGAAAGACTGCCTGGATGCTGCTGCCTATAGGCCGCCGCACTTTAACTACTATGACCAAGTCAAATGAGGAACATCACTTTTACCTCACTTTTTATATTCAAACCAGCCACTTTGAAAGTAAAAGCAATGTTATTTCATTCTACTTGTGCAATATTCACTCCACATTTAACCCAATGGGCCCCCCTTTTTTCCCCCTAAATTGAACACCAGACAGTTTTCTAAAATAGCTTTATGAGCCTTTTTGTTAATTGATTAGGGATTTTCTTCCGTCATTCCCTTTCATTCCTCTTTGTTAATCAGTTTAGTGCTAATCATGCTCCTACATGACAGATTTATGCAGATGGTTCTTCTGCACTTAATATCATAGAAAAAGAGTTGGATTGTGGAGATATGGAAGCACAGTTTGATGCCAATCCATCTTATTATGTGGCTCTTGGTTCAGATAACTCTTGGTATCTATTCACGGAGAAGTGGATCAAAGTGCTTTATGGAACAGGCTTTCCTAATGTTCCTTTAGTTCAAGGTGATGCTTTGCCCAGGGAAATAATGAGGGCACACCTTAATAAGGAAGAAATGCAGTGGGAGAAACTTGCTGATTCTGAATTAGGAGGTCTGTGGTGCACGGAAGGATCTCTTGAGACATGGTCTTGGAGTTTAAATGTGCCAGGCTTGAGTAGCCTCTCAGATGATAATGGGGTTAAATATCTACACTTATTGTATTTCTTATTCACTCTCCCCCCTTCTTCTCTTTTTTTTTTTTTTTTTTTAATATTTTAATACAATTTTTTTTCTATTATATAACAGGTGCTGCAAATGTCACAAGCATACCAGGTTGCTGTAGAGTGCTACAAGGATCAAAGGACTAAAGTTTCCCGGCTGAAGAAAAAAATTGCACGTACAGAAGGCTTTAAAGAGTATAAGAAAATCATAGATATGACTGCCTTCACTAAGGAAAAGATTGAACGCTTGAAGGCTAGATCAGATCGGCTTGTTAATCGAATAGAAAAAATTGAACCATCTGGCTGGAAGGAGTTCCTCCAGGTATATGAACATATTTAAATCTTCTCATTTCTCAGTTTTGATACTGTATTCATGTTTTTTCCTTATAAAAAATTACTCTTTTTTTTTTCTTTTTAAATCTAATATAGTGCAAAATATCTTGAGTTAGATTTCTTATTTGTTGAAGTCCATCTGCTGGTTCCCTGTATTGTTCATGCTGAGGATAACTGTTCACTTCATTTTGTTCATTCATTCCCTCTTTGCCTACTTAATTTCTTTGTGCATTTTGTATTCTATTATTTTTGAGGATTAGCTGTAGACGTTAAGTCTCTGATCCAGCTTAAGATTACATAGTGAAAGTCCTTATGTTTGGCTTTCTCATTCCTAGAGAAATTGTTTTGCTTACTTTGAATGAGATTGCTTGATTGAGTTTGTTGCTGCTTTTTTGGAGGCAACTCAAAACCTTTTTCAACTTAATGGGGTTGACTACTTGGATCCTGTTTTTCCCTTCAACTTCTGCTTAAAGAAATATTTTTTGTTAAGCCTAAGGCATCCAAATCTTTTGTCACTACATCTTCCCAGGTTATCATTGGCCTACCCCTTGTTCTTTTAGCTCCTCTAATATGCAAACTATTGCATCTCCTTATGGCTGCTTGCAATGGCATTCATGGAACATGCCCTAATCTCCTCAAATGGCTATCCTTCAACTTGTCACCTATTGGGGCCACTCCTTAACCACTTTCAAGATATTCATTTCTTGTTTGATCTCCTGGTTTTGCCACTCATTGCTGAATAAAGTACAACCTAAGGTAGCTTGTTTACTTGCTGAATAAAGTACAACCTAAGGTAGCTTGTTTACTCTTTTCTTCCATGTGAACTACCACCCAATTTAATTACTGTTCAGCTCTCTTTAAAAATGAAGATAGATAATTAATTATTTATCAACATCCTCATCTCAAATGTACTTATTTTTTCTGTTTCTTTGTTGTCCAACACTCAAACAACAACAACAACAACAACAACAACAACAACAAAGCCTTATCCCAACTAAAAGAGGTTGACTACATGGATTCTTGTCCTCCAATTAGCTCTGTTTGATGTCATACTTGGAATAAGGCCTAAGCTATGCATGTCTTTCTTCACTACCTCCTTTAGAGTCATCTTAGGTCTGCCCCTAGCTCTTTTAGATCCTTTAATCTAAATCAAATTACTCCTTCGTACAGGAGCATCAAACGGCCTCCGTTGAACATGGCCATACCATTGCAAATGACTTTCTCGTAGTTTGTTGTGTATCGGCACTATTCCCAAATCAACTCTAATACGATCATTCTTTACCTTATCCTTCCTAGTTTTGCCATACATCCATCTCAACATCTTAATCTCAGCTACACTAAGTTTTATCTATATGATAATTCTTAACTGCTCAACATTCCGCACCACACATCATAGCCGGTTGAATGACTATCCTATAAAATTATCTTTTAAGTTTTAAAGGAATACACCGATAACACGACACCTCTTCAGATGCACTTCTCCACTTCATCCATCTTATTTTAATCCTTCGTGAAACATCATTCTCTATATCACCTTCTTTGTTTATGATTGAACTGTGATACCTAAAATGATCACATTGTTGTGTCTCCCTCTCACGAATGTTCACCACCTCATTATCCATCTTTATGTGACTAAAGTTACACACCATATACTCTGTCTTCATTCTACTTATCTTAAAACCCTTTGATTCCAATGTTGATCTTCATAGTTCCAACTTGACATTAATCTTTGCTTTTGTCTCATCTACCAAAACAATATCATCAGTGAAAAACATGCACGAAGGAACTTCATCTTGAATGTTTCTGGTCTGATGATCCATAATGAAGTCAAACAAACGAGGGCTTAAAGCTGATCCTTGATGTAAGCCCATTGTAATTGGGAATTTACGACCTTGACCCCCACGGTTTTTGCACACTAGTCAACACATTATAATGCATATCCTTAACTATGTTCACATATTTGCTTGAAACACTTATCTTCTTTAGTACTTGTCAGATTAACTCTCTAGGAGATCATAAGCTTTTTCTAAATCAAAATAGACCATATGGAGATCTTTCTTGCCTTCTCTACATCTTTTCATGAATCTCCTAAGCAAGCAAATAGATTTTGTCGTAGATCTATCTGGCATAAAACCAAGCTGGTTCTCCGTAATAGTAGTTTCTTTTTTCATGCGAGTTTTAATAACTCTCTCCCATAGTTTCATAGTATGACTCATAAGTTTTATGCCTCTATAGTTATTGCAGCTCTGAACGTCACCATTGTTTTCATAAATCGAAGCCACAATGCTTCTCCTCCATCCATTTGGCATTTTCTTTGAGCTTATAATTTATTGAACAACTTAGTTAAGATACTTTATACATTCATCGGCTCTTCCAAACTTCTATTGGGACCTCGTATGGGCCTGGTGCTTTGCCTACATTCATTCTCCTTAAAGTTTCTTTCATTTTTGTCACCCTAATTTTGCGTATATAACTACGACCTATGGTGTCATGATTCATTGTGGGTACTTTACCTGAAAAGTTTTCGTTTAGTAGGCTGTAGAAATAATTATTCCATCTCTTTTTAATGTCTTTATCCTTTACTAGAATTTTACCATCTGTACTTTAATACATCTAACATGGTTTAAATCTCTATCTTTCCTTTCCCTCATCTTAGCTATTTTATAGATAGTTTTTTCTCCTTCCTTTGTGCTCAGATTGTTATAAAGATCTTCAAATTTCTTCGCCCTTACTTTTCCCACAATATTTTTGGCTTCATTTTTAGCAAGTTTAAATCTTTATAGATCCTCTATATTTTTAGTCTTTTGCCATGTCTTAAAACTATCTTTCTGAGTTTTAATGGTTGCTTGAACATCATCATTCCACCACCAAGACTTTCTAGCGGAATGACGTTTTCCTTTTGATACACCTAGAATATCTTTAGCAACTTTCTTAATACAAGCAGTTATCTCGTTCCACATTGTATTAGTCTCCTTCAAAGTCCCATATTTTTTGTTAAGGATGTAAATGGATAGCAGAAAATTTGAATTTGATTCGAATCAGAATCCGCATCCATTTGGGGGTATCCGAATCTGAACAATTGGATTCAAATGCGAATTCAGATTGGTGGGATTGGAGGTGGATGCGGATTCAGATAGCACTCTAAATGAGCGAATATAATTTGCTCCTATCCGTTTAGGTATTTAAATAGTTTCCATATTAAAAATAAAACATAATCACGTTTTCACTTACCGTATTTCTAGGGTTTAGTTTCCAGATTAAAAAAAAAATTAAAACCTAACATGTCTTCAGTTACCATATTTCTAGGGTTCTGATGGCCCACTATTTAAGCCGATGAGATGTTTTCTATGGAGAGAGAACCAGTCGACGGTTGCCCTCCTCTCTCGATTCTTCTTTCATCTTCTCCCTCCTTTGTTCTCCTTTGTTTCGTTTCTACTTCCTTTTACTGCTTCATAAAAAAAAAAGAAAAAAAAAAAAAAAAAAAAAAAAAAAAAAAAAAAAAAAAACCCTGTGGATGTCATCAAGAGAAGGAGAGAAGAAAAATAGGGGAAAAAAGAAGCTGTAGAGAGACGAGGGATGATGTCAAAGAAGGGAAAAAGATGAGGAGCACTGGATCAAGCAGTGGTTCAATACTGGGATCCAAGCAGTGTGACAACCAATTCATTAGTCTCCGATCGCTTCTAGTTCCGGAAGAATTTCTCCATCTTCCAAAAACAATATTTTCTTCTCCGGCGGCTTTTTCTTGGATGATCTCCATCAACAATTTCTCTAGCGGTAATCAATGCTTCATCTTTTCTGTGTATCATCACCGACAGCATATCATTGCTTCATCTTCTCTTTCTTGCGTCATTAGGCGATTTTCTTGATTTATTCCGTGTGGCTAGTTTTTTCTTTAAAGCATGAGTCCTTTGGTCTATTGTTTCTCCCATCAGGTAGTTATTTATTTATTTATTTATTTATTTTTTATCTTGTTGCTTAAAATACACTTGAAGCTTGCAATCATACGAATTTAGGGTGTGGAGTGTATTTTTTTATGATCGTCCGATATGCAAAACTGAAATTTATTATGATTTCTCCTATTGCTTTCTTTATATCTGCTATGTCAATTCAATCGGAATCAGGAGGGTTAAATCTTATTGTAAGAGGGGTCATCACAGGCCTTTACCCCGAATTCAAACAGGGTAGATTGACATGTAATTCCATTAATTTTTTTTAAATCCGGAATCAACAACAACAACAACAGCAGCAACAACAAAGCCTTATCCCAACTAAATGGGGTCGGCTACATGGATTCTTTCTTAGCTTTAATAGCTGCTTGAACCTCATCATCCCACCACCAAGACTCTAGGAGAATGACAGTTTTCTTTCGATATACGTAATACCTGTTTAGCAGTTTTCTTAATACAAATAGTCATCTTTTTCCACATTGTATTAGTATCTCCCTCAAAGTTTCACATTTGTTGTTTGACCATATTATCAGTAAAAGCTTTCAAGGTATTTCCTTTTAAGCACCACCACTTTATCCTAGGGCAAAAAACCTGACATTTCTTATGATTCGGCGTAGTGAGACATATATCTATGACCAATAGTCTATGTTGAGTGGTTAGGCTCTCCCCGAGTATAACTTTACAATCCCTACATAACAATCTATCGGACCTTCTAGTTAGAAAGATATCTATTTGGCTTTTATAATGCCCACTTTTGAAGGTGACTAGACGCTCCTTTCTTTTTTTCAAAGTATGTGTTTACGGCGGATAAATCATAAGCCATAGCAAAATCTAAAATTGAAGCCCCCTCATTCCTTACTCCAAAATCATATTCTCCATATACACCTTCATAACCTCTACGATTTCCCCCCACATGTCCAGTCAGATCACCCCTATTATAATCTTTTCTCTTTTGTTTAAAACCTTGCACTAATCCATCCATGTATTCCCAATTGTAGCTTACTACTCGCATCCAATCCTACTTGGGGTGTGTATGCGCTAATTATATTGACTATTTCTTTCTCCATTACTAACTTGATAGCTATAATCCTATCACCGTATCTTTTAACATCCACTAAATCATTCTTTAAATCTTTATCCACTATTATTCCCACTCTGTTGTTATTATTTTTATCCCCTATGTACCAAAGTTTAAAGTCATCCGAGTCCTTAGCTTTTATACCCTTCCATCTAGTCTATTTGTTGTCCAACACTCAACCCCTTAAAATGTTGTGGTCTTATGGCTGTCCTATAAAATTCGCGTTTGAATATTTATAGAATATTTCAATGCTGGATACATTTATTGGATTGGATTTTTTTCCATTTATTAAAATAATGCAGTTTGCATACACAATTTGAAAGTAGAATAGCAGAATATATTGCAGGGTTTTTTTTTTTTTTTAGTTCAACAGCACTAGCTGCCTTCTAAAGTATCGGTATACGTTAAATTACCCTTTGTATATGCACGTGTATGAGTATATGCTTTGGGCTGGGGATCAATGTTTATATGTTTTGAGTTTTTATCATGGTGAAACATTAAACTTAAAAGAAAAAAAAATCTACACAGTTTGTTTTTGGTTTTTTATGCATATTATACAAGAAGAATGTCAATAATGAAAAGCTAATTCTTTTAAACTTTTAACTTTCTAGCAAACTGCAGGTATGGCATTATCTAAACTATGTTTGATTAGAGTTTGGTTGCCACGAATTTTTTGAATTGGTAATCATTAAAAATGTCTATCAAGGTCATCATTAATTCAACCAAGCAGCTTAAGGTTCGCTTGAATTACTTATTAATTCAAATGAAATTAAATGTTTCGCTCTTTGATTTTGAATTTCTTAGTGGTAGTTCTGAAACAAAAAACATCTTAATAGGTGCATTGTCCTCATCAAACTGCAGCTTTCAATGATGTAAGTGAAATTACCCTTGAATGAACCATAATCCCAAAATATTAGGTTCATGCTTCTAACTTTTGGTAGAAACAGGAGCATGTGGAACGAATATTGGTCTTGTTCCCATGTGGGACTGATCCACTTCTGCACTTCTTTCTGCTACATCCAGAATAATTACACTGCCGATGTATTTTCTCTGCATTTAATAAAACTACACCTTTACATGATAATTACATCGCCATCACCTTTCACTCTTTCCCTGCCCCTTTTTGAGTATGGTAATCATGCCTTTTAGTGAAAACATCCAAGCATAACAGATGTAGAACTAGTAAAGAGAATACCTAGGAATAGGCTATGGATAACAGAATGCCCCCACATCCTCTCTCTCTCTCTCTCTCTCTCTCTCTCTGTCACACACATGCACCCATGCAAGCTCTCTATCTATTTGCCACCCACTCACCCCCACGAAGATGGTAGACTAGACACCTCCAGAAACTGCACTGTTGGAGCTTTTCAACTTTGGTGGTTCTGGTGCTCCTGCTTCGTTTATGTTTATGGTTAGTTAAGTTTATTTCTTTTGTCATGGACAGAAGAATGAGTCTCGCATGATCTGATTTTCTGAATGAGGCTTTTTCTCTACCCCTCGTGTATTGCAGGCCCTCGACTAACTACTTGAGACACTGCTTCTGATATTCTTGTTTTTTGATGATGTTTTCCATTTTGGTATACCTATTTGGACATTCTGATGTCTTGGTACTTTATATCTGTTATTCATGCCCTTTGTTTGAATGTTGGTGGTCTATGAAAGGGGATGAGCATTTTCCATGCCTCAAATAATCATTGTGTTATATCACTCACGTGCTCTGATAATGCAACTGGGTCAAGTCCTACTCTTTTAATTAAGTAGCCACAATATTTTCTTTTTTCGTTTCTTCTTTCCTAGTAATGATTGGTGTTATTCCCTAGGATGAATTCATTGGCGCATTTGTTAACCACAATCCCTAATTAGAATGTATACAAGAATATCTGAAATGCTGCTTAATAAACAGACCTTGTGCCTCCTGACTTTCCAATCATCTTCACTGCCTACCAGATTAGTAATGTCATACATGAAGCTAGAGCGTTGGATATCAATACACAAGTGATATTTCCACTGGGTGAGACAGCTTCAGCAATACGAGGAGACAATGAACTCTGGCTTGCAATGGTGCTCCGAAATAGAATTTTACTAGATTTAAAGCCTGCACAGCTTGCTGCCCTCTGTGGAAGTCTAGTTTCGGCCGGAATCAAAGTTCGACCTTGGAAGAACAATAGGTATTATTGTTTCTAGTTTCTCGTGTCATAATGTGTCTGATCCCTCTTTAGTTTGAAATTGCGTTCAGGCTTATGGTTTTTATTAAAATCTGCAGCTATATATATGAACCTTCAACTACTGTTGTCAATGTTGTTAACTTTTTGGATGAGCAAAGAAGGTCCCTGTTACAATTACAAGAAAAGCATGGGGTTAAGGTGACCCTTTCTTTTTCCTTGTTTATCGTTTGTTAACCTCAACATCTACACTAGGAGGATAATTCTTTTTTGTTTTTGCAGATACCCTGTGAGTTGGATAGTCAATTCTCTGGCATGGTCGAAGCTTGGGCCTCTGGTCTAACTTGGCGGGAAATAATGATGGATTGTGCAATGGATGAAGGTGATTTAGCTCGCCTCTTACGACGGGCAATCGATTTATTGGCTCAGGTATTGGGTATTCATTTACTTGCGTATGCATTGTGCATGCACCATGCTTGTATAGATGATTGAATATGAAATATATTTGCCATTGTTTAACTAGAATATTTATATGCACTAAGACCTAATGTTATTCAGTTCTTTGACTGGAACCTAATTATTTATGTCCCTTAGTTCCCTAGATAGAAAAATTTAAGTTCTTGTGTAGATTGTGGCTTGAGTTTCTGACCTGGTGAATTTCCTGCTATTCTGGTGCTAGATTCCAAAATTGCCTGATATTGACCCCATCTTACAAAATAATGCCGTGATTGCATCCGACTTCATGGACCGACCTCCAATAAGCGAACTGGCTGGGTGACCAACTCAACAAGGCTTGCGTCACTAGAAGGTGAAGCTTTCAGAGCCGTGTAGTATATCATATATTTTACCCAAAAAAAAATAGTATATCATATATTTGTTTATCATATAGATTGATGTAAGTTAATTAATGGACACTGTATCATACTGTAAATGAAAGTTGTGGCTACCAGTTCAATCAATACCCGGTTCAATGGTGATCATTCAGTGAGATCCAAAATTATCTTCATTAGCTTCAAGTTTCAACATCGAGGCTTTGGCATTGGTCTGGAAATTATTCGGCTTATTGACAATCGGAAACCATCATTTTATTCATAATTCTCTTCTTTGCCAAGTTAAAGGCTAGTCTGGCCCTCTCTTAATTCAGCTTTGAGCATTTATTTGCATTCTCATGTACCTACGTGAGTCTTTACTTCCCGATGATATAGTATAGCTTCCATCAGTAATGAAGACACATGATCTATTTCTTCCACCCTGTCAATATTACATCTAAGCAACGGTTCAAGGTCGATGATAAGATTTCCATAGGAGTGAAATATTATTTGGGCTTCCATTGTTTTTCATTGGCTGAGTGGAGGAGGTTTAATCTCACGGGACCATGTGTTAGAACGGTCTACAACATGCATTGGACTCCAGTTTTTCCTTTGCATAATCAGTTGATTCCTCTCATACCATAGTGCATAGGCTACTAAGACACCCATGAATGGAAGCTGGGTTCTTTCCTCCTTGGGAGAAGTGGGAGACAGTAGCATCATCTTCAGTAGGTCCTTCACAGAACCAGTTTTGATTACCATGAGTGAAGCTAACCAATCCTCTTTACGAAAGGGCAAGAAAATAATAGCACATACCGAAGGGCTTCAGTGTTTTTTTTTTTTTCCTTCTAATCTCCCATTGAATGGAAGATCATGGGGACAAAATTCCATAATACTTTTTTGGGTAGGTAGAGCCCCAAGGAAAACTGAACTCATGACCTCTTCATTTTGAGGTGGTGATTTTTTGCCAACTGAGTTATCCCCTCAGGTTTCATAATACTTGTTCATTGGTAAACATCCCTGTCTTGGTGATTGTGTATATTAGCATATATATTAGTTGGGGCGAAAAACCCAAGATTGATCTTGGTTATCTCGTAGAGAGACTGTGGAAGAGGTGTTGGTCCCCCATCTGGACTGTGAGTTTCCACTGGATGGCGTGAGATCCATGGGGAGAAGATCCGGACTCGGGAGACTTCAGCTTTTATCATCATTAATGAGATCATATACCAACTAACAACCTTGGTCTCTGTAGCACTTAAGTGGGATCTAGAATCCATTGATGCCCAAACTACGCACTTCTGTAGGAAAATAAATGGTTTTAAAGATTATAGCCCATAAGGGCTATTAGATTCTACCAAAAAAAAGGGGCCACTAGATTTAAAAAGTTGCCTTCATCCCCAGTTTCAATAAAAAGTGTTTTTATCAGAGCATGTCCTGACACTAAACCACCTAGATGGTTAATTCTTTCTCGGACACGAGCAACGTCCATTACACATCCTATGACACCATTCCTCAGGCCGATCCTGAGTCACCCCACCATTGCACATAATTGTCCAAGTATGTATTTGTAGGAGTCGATTTCACCCCCAATTCAGAGTACTTGAAACATGCTAGTACCGTTTCTAGTAACAGACAGACTCCTTGAAGGTAAGTTGGAAATCAATTTGAGCGTTTTATGTAGGACCAGTCCATTGACAGAAAAAAGAGACCAGAGTCCATTGAAACAGACCCGGCTAATCCAGTCCATCAGTTGTACTAATTAGTAATTAGTTCCCATGAAAGTATTTATTGCGCTCTACACTTTGTCCGATCCAGCTAGTATCAAAACAATTACTCAAAAGAAAAAAAAAATTAGCTCTTGTTTCCGGGCAGAAGATACAGCAGGAGTAGATGAATGACATGGACATACATATCTCATGTTTTACATCACAAATAATACCATATTTACACAATAGCTGCTCAAAAAGCCACTGAACTTGCAAGATTACTACATTTTACGAGCTGTTTCCTATTCCTCTAGTTGTTATTCGGCTGGCTAGAGAGAGATGAGAATCTAACATAGACGCCCTCTCAATAGTTACCTTGTTTCTGAGCTTTACCAATCTGGGCAACGCTCCTCTCAAGAATAGGCGTCAAATTGGGTTATATTACCTACTCAAAATAAAGAACATATACAGAAAGCATGAATATTGTCAGTTTCAAACTCGGACAAAAAATTTTAAAAAATATAATGGAAATTTTTTTATTAGTAATTTAGTAATCCACTTCCCACATTTTTCTCTTTCTAAAGAGAGGGATGGGGGGAGGGGCAAACAAATTGATTCTAAAATTAACATAAACATGTCAGTTTTGAACTCAGTCGACCCCCCTCTCTCTCTCTCTCTCTCTCTCTCTCTCTCTCTCTCTCTCTTCTAAAGGGATGGAGAGGGATTCGTAAACAACTTTCATCTAAAATTAACAAAAACATGAGAACCATGAATTGTTGACCATGGTAATTGTCAATAACTATAATTAGCTCCACTTTTTTTATTGGCAAAACTAACTTTCTATTTTACTAATTATATTTTCAATCTTAATTAAGAACCAGTTCGCTTTGAAATGGCAATGGAGACATGATTAGCAGCTCAATCTTTCCACCATAATCCACTATTATCGTAGAAAGTTTCAGCCTGCTAGCCAGTGTGGCCAAAAAAATTTCTACACCATCTTTGTTTAAGCAAATTTTACAATATCAAAGAATATGTAATAACTGTAGCTATGGAACTGATGTGGACAAGGGAACTCACACAAGCATCTAATACCACGGGGTCCTCCCTCAGTCTGGATCTGCCATGATAGCACTCCTTGACGGCCAACCTTGGAAGAAAATGAATAATATGAGTCACCACAATTGTAAAACCATAGGAGGACAGAAGCATCAGGAGCAATGTTTTAGCACCTCCTTGAAGTGGACTTAGTAATTAAAGCAACTATGAAGTCAGGACACCATAAGGGATGGCAACAGGACAGGTCAAAGCATAGAATGAACATGCCTAACACCTAATGGTTATAGTTTGGTGTGATCCATGAGAGCTTAAAATAGTGAGGTCAGGTCAGCTACATAAAGAAGAATCTGAAGGTTCACCCCAGTTACTTTGCAACATGTATGTATGAGTTGCTAGCATCACAGGGCAGTGTGACTAAGGTTGACCAATACTTGACAGGATTGGGTTTGATATTTGCAAACTGGATACAAACCCAACCAATCAGCAGTCTGAAATGCCCCTTACCTCTTTACCACCCCCGAAGAGAGAGAGGAAGACTGGAAGTCATACCTACCGTTGGCATCATGGCAAGGCTATGAGCTTGACAGCAATCTGTGAAACCTTTCCACTCGTCCAGCATACCCATTTGAAGACATTGCCTGATCATGGCAAGAAGAGCTGCCCGCAGACAGATTTCTCCTTTTCCTTCTTGTGCGAAATAAGAAGTCTTCAGTGTCTAGAACATAGGACACCTGGCACAAAATTTCATGAATAAATTGTCCAAAACTGATATGCTGAAACAAATGGGTGAAGCAAAATACCTTGGATGAACTGCAAGCTATTTTACACTCCAGACCATTGAATATTCGGACTCCATCCATGGCTTTGCATGTAGCAGAAAACTCGTCAACACACTCATATTTGCGCTTGTTTCTGCAAGCATCATTGTTATTTTCACAAAACAAACAAGACAATGACATATGAGCGGTAAAAAAATGTAAGACATTGATTTGTCATCTCTATACCTCCTAAGGAAAACACCTCGCATCTCCTTCCTAATAGGAAGAACAGCCAGAAAGTCATTCTGCAGGTAAGCTGCAAAGTTAGGGTCCACGGTAACAGCAGTCACTTCAGGCTTTTCATTGCCATAGTCCATCAGCTGTATGGACAAACAAGTTGGACTGGATGACTGCAACAAAGACAAATATTTTCATTAATACATCTTATTTTCCCCTTTGTCACTGTGCAACAATTATCAGATTACCCCAAAACAAACCCGACTGAAGACCTACACATTCGAATCGATATATGTTCTCATCATGAAGAAGAACACGTGCATTTTCATGATAAACTAAATCGACAAATCTCCCAGGTTTCTTTGATTTCTCATATGCATATAATTGAAGAAGCTTATTGTCCATCTCATCAGTTGCAACTGTTTGAAGCTGTGGCAGAAACCATAAATTAGTTTCCATTGTCAAAAAATATTAACACAAGGAAAAACCAGGAGTCATATGCTACGTACCTGTTTGACAAGTTTATATATCAATTTATCTAAAGTGAATAGCACATATGACTGAGTTCCAATTATAGCTCGGCAGTCATCCTCAAACTTTGTATTATCAGCAGACCCATCAAGCAAACTGTATAATGCACTCATAAATCTGTACCTCGCAGAAAGGCCAAATAATATAAATTAAAACGCTGTTGGCACTTCTAAGTTGGTTAGCAACTACAATTGAAAGTCCAAAATACCTTGTGAAGTGATCAGGAGGGCTCGTATCCTTTGAAGTTCTCCACTTCCTTTCAGCAGATGATGAATTCATCTTTGCAGAGAGTATTCTCTCATACAGTGTCTGCCAAATCAAAATAAATGTAATGAATTCAAGTAAAGAAAATACAACTAATTATAAATTATATTTAAAAACAAAACCTAGCTTACTTGGTGAAGCCTGAAAAGCACATAGAATGAATCGTTTCCATAGAAAATTCTGGAATCCTTCTTTTCTTTGTCATGTAACAGTGAAGGGACATGCTTGGCAAGTGGCTTTACTGTCAGTAAAAAGCGTTCTGAATAGGGCAACAAGGTGCCATCTCCTTCAATGTCATGTGCATCGGCCATCCCTTCAGCCTCACCTTCACTTTCAGCCTTACCATCATTCTCATCATGGTCAACATCTTCCTCCTCTTCATGGTCTTCTCCAGACTCGCTGCCTGAGACATCACCAGCCTCCGAAGCGTTCTCACTGTCCTCTGTTGACCTTTGAGCACTTTCATCACCTTCATCATCAGCATCGGCATCATTTTCTCCTCCTGCCTCTCCACAACACATTTCATCTTCCCCATTCCTGGCTTGATAGTGCCTGCTTGTGTTACTATCCTTTGCTTTAGGCAAGGTGTCAACACCAGCATCTCCATAACCCACAAAGTTATCCTCTTCAAAATCCCCATTTGGTGACAACTCACCCTCCTCTCTTTCAACTTTCAAGTGTCCCACAAGTTCTTCATGATACCTATGGACCTTGTTGCCATCTGTCATCACTCCATTGGTTGGTATGACAGGCCTTGTACTATCCCCACCCTATAACACCAAAATATACACACAGAGATTACTACATATACAATATAACGATAAAACTCAAAAAAGTGGAGATCATAACTATTACCACGCATGCAAGCAAACTAGATAATGGAAGGACCTTAACAAGGAGGAACACTAACTGGACAAACCTAAAAGTGCAACCCATCATCTGCAATTGACAGTTAAGTGAAACATGCCTTTGAATCCAGAAGGTCTGATAACCAGATTATTACGTCTCTTTCTTGGCTTATCAAATTGAAGTTAAGGCTCGGTTTCGTGAATTAGCAGTGACCATCTAGATAATGGTTAGAGATGGTTTACAAAATATAAGGCTGCACTTCAATATGCATTTGCAAGCAACACCTTAGCCTCCAAAAGTTATATGTGGCGAAAAGGAAGCAACTTGGACGAGAGTTGCCTCCATATGGCTTGTTAAATGGGGTGAGCTGAACACTTGAATGAATGGAAAGAGGACAACTTGTACTCGTCAAGTGCCAAATTTCAGGCCTTAATTGAAGAGCCCACCATGTATTCCATTTTCTCCTCCAAGGTCCAGAATCATCCAACCAAGAGTGGTTTTAACCATTTTTGTCCACTTGATTTTGACATGTGGCTGGCTTCATTTTGGGCTCATAATTGACACATAATTAAGGGAGGGTGAATCCTACCTCTGAGTGAAAATTGGCACCAACTGACCTTCAAATCATGTCCAAGTTGCCCATCCCAGCAAGCTGCGTCTACCTTCCCAGAGTATATTCATATTAAGTAAAAAGAATAGCAACGAAGTTTTGCTTCTGAAGGCCAAAGAGTTACTTCTAGATATCCAATCATCACCTGCGGCGTACATTGAACTAAATGCCACAAAGGCTGTTTGGATACATTTTTATTACTGTTTCTATTTCAATTTTTTGCTTTTTTAGATGTATCATTTGTAGGTGCTATTTATGATAAACAGAAATGAAAATAGGGTCAAAAATCAATAAGAAATTTTGACCACTTTTTGATTTTTGCCCAAAAACGATTTTTTGTTGTTTTTGCAGAGAAGTTTAATGAATATGTGCTTTTAATGAGGGAAAAATAGAAAAATTAACAATTTTTTTATAACATTTACTCTAATCCCTATCTCCCTCTCTCTCCCTCAGTTTCTGCAGGCCACCATCACCAGAGCAGCAGTCATCATCAACATTGGAGCAGCAAACAAGTGGACGATAGCAAATACACAGAAGACGACACTACTCCCTCTTTTGTGCCCAGCTCTAATTCACGTCCTAACAACGAAAAGGAAGAAGGGGAGATTCTTGAAGAAGAGGAAGAAGATCGCAGTGCCGTTCATGAGGAAATGTTATAACAGAAAATGGACTCTGATGTTGAGTCTGGTGAGAAGTCTTCTGCGATGACTTGGGAATCAAGACGGAGAACGGTATCAACGCTGAACCTGTTGTGGGGTTTAGAGTTTTGAGAAGTCCCTCATAGCCATGGTTGCCTCCAAAAATTTGAAATGGTTCAGAGCATCCATCACCTTGGTCGTTGCAGTGGTTTCTGCTTCAGCAGCTGTATCAGGTACTCTCGTCTGCCTCTGCTGTTAAAAGCAATCTCTCATAAATCTGTTTCATTTATAGTATTATTAGACCCTGATTTTGTTTCGTCGTGTGGAAGTTCTCATTTCCAAGAGGAAGTCGAAAGATTTTACTTCCAAGGTTCGTGAGCTTCAGATCTCTCTCAAGGCTTCCTTAGGGAAATGTGCTGCTGAGAGGTAAGGTAGGATTATGGCTCAGCAGGTACTTTCTTCCAAACTGAAAGTCTATTTTCATTACATTCCACACTGGATTCCAAGTAAAAATGAAAAGGAATTTCTTTTCCTAGAATTTTTATTTAGTATGTGCTTATGTCATGGGTTAACAATGCTATTATGTTTGGGTTATTATGTGGTGTATTGATCTAGAAGAGTCCATGATGTTTGTGTTGGACTTTTGTTCTTTGTAGGCTTTAAGAGAAGCATTGGCATAAGTCACAACATAATTCTGATAAGTTGGAGATGGTGTCTTACCCCATGACACCCATTGCTGTAGTTCAATCATGCTTTACTACTAGGTACTTTGATGATAACAAATGATATACTTATTTCTTTTCTTAAGCCGGACGAAGTTGTTGGCAGATCGGATAATCTTGATCCAGTGAGCTTTTCGATTCCTCTTCCCCTTTTTTTATGAACGATTAACCTTCTGTTTTCTTTCTGCAGGAAATGAAGCCTATTCTCCTCTTCGTAACCTTGCTTGACGGAAGGAGCAGATAGGAAATAAGGCCCCGTTTGATAACACTCCGGCTCCCATGGAGCTACTTCTGGTCCGGAGTCGTTTTCTACTTCTTCTCTAGAGTCAGAATTTTTGAAGTAGAATACTGTTTGATAACGCTGCTCTAAAATCAAAAGACTATGCTTCCAGAATGTTGTTTGATGGTGGTGGTGGTGGTATTGGTGGCGGTTGGGGGGTGGGGGGCGGTGGTGCTGGTGGTAGTGGTGGCGGTGGCGGTGCTGGTAGGGGGTGGTGGTGGCCACGATGGTGGTGGTAGAGGCGTGGGTGATGGGTGGTGGCAGTGGGGATGGGCGGTGGGTGGGTGGTGGTGGCGGTGGCGGCGGTGGTGGTGGGTGGTGCTGGTGGCGGCAGTGGTGGTAGGTGGTGGGTGGGTGGTGGTGGCGACAGTGGTGATAGGTGGTGGTGGTAGGTGGTGGCGGTGGTGGTGGTGGCAGTGGTGGTAGGTGGTGGCGGTGGTGGTGCCAGCGTTAGTGATAAGTGGTGGGTGGTGGTGGTGGCGGAGGTGGTGGCTGTGGTGGTGGTGGTGGTGGCGGTGGTGGTGGTCACGGCGGCTGTGGATGGCGGGTGGTGGTGGTGGGGATGGTGGTGGTAGAGGGGTGGTGGTGATGATGGCAGTTCCAGTAGTGGTGGTGATGGCAGTCAATAGTGGTAATTACTCCGGAGCAAGAGAAGTAAATTTTTTTACCTCCAGTTTTTTAGCTCCCAGAGACATTTTTGGAACGGTTCACTCTATTGGAGTCAAAACTTGAACCGTGTTTATCAATCGCCATTCTACTCCGGATTAGCTCCGGAGCTAAGAAGTAAGGAGCTGGAGTGTTATCAAACGGGGCTTAAGATCCCTTCTTGGAGGAGAAGATAGGAGATTATTCTAACATAGACATACCAAATTTATTTCTCAATCTACAATCTATTTTTGTTTGCAGCTACAAAACAACTTTTTATTTTTGACCAAAAATGATTTTTGATAAATAGGTAAAAAAACAGAAAAAAAAATGGATCCAAAGTAAGCCTAAAATATTACTGACAAATTGTGAAACACTAGCAATTCTGCTCATAAAAACCTTAAAAAACACAGGCAGAGGAAAATTGTGAGCAAAGCTTTTAAAACACTAACTTTTTAATGGAATTGCATATCCCAGATATCTGTTGGCAAGTAACAACAGATTTAATTTCTTAATTATGCTGATATTCTCAATTGCTCAAGCAAGCAAATAACATATATCAAAGTACGAACAAGAAAGTATACATGTCTTATCCAGATCAAATAATAATACCTCTGATGAAGGTAAAACTTCGTTATTAAGCCTAAGATCGCGCTCCTCGGTAGCAGTGTGACCAGATCTGGAAGGAGTTGCGCTCATTCCTTCAATGAAGCAAGTATCTCAGTATCCACGCTATGAATTCAAACTTCAAAGCCCATGGAAAGAAAATGAAATCACAAGGCTAACTGTATATCTCAAGAAAAATCATTAAAAATTTAAGTAAATTAGTTTAGAGACCAAACCACAAACCTGGTGTAATTTCAGTATTGGCATTACCATGACTGTGTTCTGTTCTATTAGCAAGCGACGCATTAGAATCGGTCAACCGATCATTAGAATTTGCATGTGTGTTGACTCCAGACATTTCATCACCCACAGAGATATTATTCTGCACTTTTCCTTGCTGGGGAGTACTAGAGATACTGTCACTTCGATGTGCACCGCGATCTCCATCATGTAAACCGTCTTCTTTAACCATGGCATCTCCATTTTCTAACCTAGCCCCGCAGCTACTTCCCTGTTCAGGCACAATGCTATCATCTTTGTTGCTGGCAGGCTTTGATTGCTTTGAATTAGTAGCAGCGGCATCAGCACCAGGACTGCCATCACTTTCCGCTATGCTTGCTCCACTGCTCTTGACTGCTTGATTCTTAGCTTTAACAACATCTTCAGTGTCCTCCGCACCATGAGGACGAGAAGGAACACCGAGAATGGGCTCCAAGAAGGTTGTCCAAATCCTCATGACTTTATCCAACTGTTCTGTGGTTGTGCAAACCTCTCCACATGAATATTTTACGAGCTGATATAAGTCCTCGTGAATTTCTGGATCAGAGTACTCAAATTCTAGATTTGGAATTATAGGTTGCCTGTTCCCAGCAGCAATAGCAAGAAGAACATCGTCTTCTTTGCGCTTCTTCTCATTGATTTCCTTTACCTCAGCCAACAAGGCTGTGCAGTTAAAAGAACCAGAATAAATCATGAGAGAAAAGCATACACAACAACAAATTTATATATGAAACCAAGGACTCAATGCAAATAACGCATGGCAAACTTCAAGCATCAACCGTCCATTTTGCATTTTAACCAAAAAAAAAAAAAAAAAATATATATATATATATATATATATATATATATATATATATATATATATATATATATATATATAATAAAATTAAGGTGGTAGCACAATGACATTATGATAGGCCTAGCACGATAGGCATTTCATAACTGCCACGTGGAAGTTAGCCTGATGCAGTATTTGGGCAACAGCAGCAGTACCAAGAGACGAAGAATAGCCTGCAGTTTCAAGAATTTCAGAATTCTTACTCCCTCTAGGAATCCTAGTCTCGGTAGAATACTATTCCTAGTCGGCTATGGAGTTCCATTTAAGTAGAACTCCGTTTCTTTTCCTATTTTGAGTTTTGACTATGTTTACTTGTCCTAGTTCAGGATGGAGTGGGAGAATCTATAAGTCCAGTCCTATTTTGGTTTGGTTTCCTTATTGAGTCAAGCACTAGAACATAGTTGTAAAGGGGTCGCCCAAGCATCGGCACCCAGGCGCCCTTGTGATGTCTTGGAAAATCAGGCACCTTTGTCGCCTAGGGGGGCGCCCCGTCAGGCCTCCAACCCTTGGTTCGCCTTGGCGCCTTGACAACCATGCACTAGAATTATTAGGAATTTGAATCCATATTTATTCTAAGTTTGTTTCATGTTTGAGTCAGTTTAGGGGTAATTTTATGTCTTTTACTGTCCAATTAAGTAGCCAGTTTGATAACTAATTGGTCTACACTATTTTAGTCATGTTGGGACTTGGGAGTCATATTTTGAGATTCTACATATATCTATGTAGCCAGCTATTCAGGCACACGAATTCGATGAATGAATTTTGGCTTTTAGCCCTTTAGTTCTGTGAGATTTCAGGGCTTTGTTTTGCTGTGAGATGCAGTGAAGCCTTGGTGGAATTGCAAGGAAGGATTGGGGGTGATTCCAAACTGGGGTTTAGTGCTATGCCAGCCTTAAGGATCAGGTGGGATTCCTGATTCATATCCTCTCTTCTCTTTTTCTTCTTATTTTTCTTCTTCTTCCATTGGAAATAGGTCAGATATATTTTCACTTTTCCTACCCTGGGCATATCAATATCTTCAGTTCTATTAGCTTTAATTTAAATATTGTTCGACTGGTCAGTTTATGTTTCAATCTTCTTCCAATGATCCATTATCATTCTATTCTCTTCAAATTTCATCTTTCAATCGAAATTCTGAAATCTTACTTCAAGTTGGTTTCTTAAAAATCTCAATTTACTAAATATGATTTCATGTTCTGGTTTCTGATCTGGTCTACTAAATAGCTTCTAATTGATATTTCAGAATCAAATTTCAGTTCTGATATTTTTATTCTTAAATATCGAGGTCTGTTCTTTCTGGTTTTAACACTCCCTGAACAAGTAAGATTCCAGAATTTGCTCAGAATCCGGCAGAATCTGATATGACTTTGCAGAGCTGTTCTCCAGCCATAACAAGCCTTTGAACAGACTTCTGTTGACCAATCATATCTATTTTGAAGTTGCTTCTAAATTTCTCACGAAAACTGATTTTGTTCCTAATCTTGTGATTCTGGAAAAAATCCTGGTTTTCTAAACCCTAATCCAAGGTAGTTAGCAAACCCGTTTATAAACTTATAGTAGCCCACAACTCCAACTGCCTGTAAAGTTCAAGCCTTGTGAGGGTTTCCATGTGGCAAAACAAAGCTTCAAAAAATGGTTTCAAAGACAAGATGGACAAAATGATTTAAAGGCAAAAAACAAGAAGATAAATCCAATGAAAGGTGGGCCAGAAGATTGAGCTGGTCAGTTATATCATACATGACAAAGCTTGGAAGGTGAAAAATCCAGGCATACACTATCTATTCAACTGTTTAGATTGGTCATACCATACCTCCAAGTGACTCTAATGCTAATTATGCTATGGATAGCTCAGTGGGGTTAATACCTCTTCTTTATTTATTTATTGTTTTCTTTATGGGGGGGAGAGGGGGGGAGTGGGCTGGAGAACATTAAAGATTAATCGATCTACAGTAAAAGATTGTCACAACCCAATCAAACTGAGCCACTGTAACAGTCACTCAAGTACTTAAATATCCAAACCACTGAATTCATCCTTTTGTACAAGATGAGTAACTAAGTACCTCAAAATTTCACATTGTAATGTCATTTTTAACTGTAAGATACTCTTCCAAATGTAGATGTTCTCAACGTCTCTAACCCCAAAGGAAGATACTATGCTCCCTCAGGTGGTGACACATCATCCTCTGTTACTCTGTTTTGGGATGATTTCACCAGTTGCTCACTCGTCTCCAGCAGTTGGACACTCAGGCTTCTGCATCACCTCTGCAAGATGCCTTTCATAACAAGGAATTAACTCGAATCAAAGTAGCTTAAAAGGGGTCCCCACACTACTACTTCAGCCCATACAACTGCACAAGACATCCACCACACCTACTCCTTGGGTTATTGACTCCAATGCTTCTACTCACATGACTGGTAAGGCCTCCGTATTTTCATCCTTTCACCATTGCACTCATCCATCAAATGTTTATCTTGCTGATGGTTCCACCAGCATTTTTAACCACGGTAATAGTCTCCCTTCCCCTTAACATTATCGTTTGTTCTTCATGTTCCTCACCTACCCATGAATTCGCTTTTGGTTAGTACCTTAGCCAAAGCTCTTAACTTTCTATCACATTTTTCCCTACCTGTTGTGTATCTCAGGATCTACAGACAAAGGTGACGATTGGTGGTGGATATGAGAAGGACGGACTGTACTATCTAGACGAGATTCCGTCTTCAAGTGCTGCACTCACTACTATTGGTGTTTTTCCTCTGCAGTGGCATTATCAACTGAGTCATTTATTTCTCTCCAAGTTACAGGAGATGGTACCAAGTTGCAAATCCATTACTACCTTGGTTGTGAGGCATACCAACTGGGAAAACACCGCCGCTCATCCTTCCCTCCTCATGATGTGGGGGGGAGATCAGTAGAGATATTATGATGAGTCTAGGGGCCCATTTGATAAAACTTCTGCTTCTGGATTTTGGATTCTGGTTCAAATTTGGATTATACTCCAAGCTATTCCAGGATTATTTTGGAGTAGAAACTTATTTGATAACGCAATTCTGAAATGGATTCCAGAGCATCTTTGGATTAGAAAAATGTTTGATAACACACTATCCCCTCTATCGAAGTCTAAAAAAATAATTATGTTAGTGGTGGGTGGTGGTGGCGGTGGTTGTGGTGGTGGCAACAGCGGTGGAGGTAGCAGTTGTGGTGGTGGTGGTTGTGGTGGCGGTGGTGGGTGGTGGTGGTGGTTGTAGTGGCGGTGGTGGGTGGTGGTGGCGGTGATGGGTGGTGGTAGTGGTCAAGTGAGAAACATGTGAGAGTCTACTCTTTTTTTTTTCCAAAAAGTTGATTCAACAGCTTGGAGCAAGTATTTATGACTCCAAAATTTTGGATTCTGGAGCCATTCTAAATCCGGTTCAATCTATGGGAGTTGGAATCCAACCAGACTTATCAAACGTACTTCTACTCCAAAATGACTCCCTGGGAGCCAGAATCCATAGAATCCAGAAGCAGAAGTTTTATCAAACAGGCCCTAGAAGTCGTGCCCTCATTTCCCTTGTTCATTGACTTCATTCCGATATTTCGGGTCCTAGTAGGGTTAAGAGTTAGTCTGGTTTTTCTTATTTTGTTACCATTGTGGACGACTATTCTCGTACCACTTGGTTATATTTGTTAAAGGATCATTCAGAGTTCCTATTTTTCAACATTTTATTCAAAAATAAAGAATCAGTTTAATTTTAGTATTAAAACCTTTCAATTGAATAATGCCCTTGAGTACACTCAAACTGCCATATCTTCCTTTTGGGCTACCGATGGTATTCACCAAACCAGTTGCACTTACACCCCAAACAAAATGGGGCTGTTGAACGCAAGAACCATCATTTATTGAAGGTTGCTCATTCATTGTTTTTTCACATACACTTGCCTCAATATTCATGGGGTGATACAATTTTAACCACTTGTTACTTGATTAATCGCATTCTCTCTGTGGTTCATTAAGATCAGTCCCCTTTATCACTTGTTTATCCATCTTCATAATTTTTTTTTCACTACCTCGTACCTTTGGAGCACTTGTTTTGTCCATGCTAGCCTGGACAAGTTATCCTATTGTGCCATTAAGTGTCTTTGTTGGCTATTATCGCACTTAGAAAAAATATAGGTGTTAAGATCCTCTCACGCGGCGCCAGTTTGTTAGTGCCAATGTCATGTTCTTCGAGAACACACGATATTTTTTGGCCTCGGATCTGATGAGCTCCCTAGCACCACTTCCCCTCTTCTGGCCTTGGTTGCGTTCATCGATGCAGCTTCACCACTGTACCAGCCCCGGCTCCTCTCAAGGTGTACAGTCATCATCCCCAGCCCGTCCCAACACATGTTCCTCTCCCATCGTCTCCGCCTTCGACGGTGCATTTGTATGCTGATGTTCCTATTGCACTTCCCAAAGGTACCAGCACTTGCACTCAGCCATCGCAAGTAATATATCCCATTGCTTAATGTTTTTACATCCCATCTCCCATTACACCACCAAGCCTTTGCTCTTGCCCTATTACATAATAACATTCCCAAAAATCACATTGAGGCTTTAGCCCGTTTTGAGTGGAAATAGGCTATGGATGTGAATACAGATGCTCCTCTTTCTACGAAGACATGGCTTCTTGATGATTTGCCTCCCTATAAGGAGGTTGTGTGTTGTCGTTGGGTGTATACGATGTACAATTTTGATGGCTCAATGGAGCACCTGAAGGCATGTTTGGTGGCTAAAGGTTTTACCCATACCTATGGAGTTGATTATTTTGAAACTTGCTCCCCAGTTGCTCGTCTCAATTCTATTCGAGTTCTCACGTTAGCTATTTGCCTGTAGTAAGTGATGTTCTAGTTCTTCGGTAGCTAGCTTTCTACTAATATAGATAACTTAACTCTCCTAAATTGGGGAGCGTTACCTGTTTATTACATGAACTTTTCCCCGAAGAGCAGGCAATGAAACTAACATCTTAGTAAATAGGTTTATGAGCTGATCGTAGAGCACCCTTGCTTCTTTGTTCGTAGATCAACTAGGGCGCGAATCCAACAAGCACTTGGGCGGAGTCAAGCTAATCGTAGAGAATCGTTGCACTAACGCGCGCACTGTAATTTTTCAGCTTGATTCTAGCGTGCACTCGACTCTCCTAGGGGCAAAAGGTAGCCTCCCTCTGGTTGCCTTATTCTGGCATGCTAGCCATTCACCCCTATTTGAGTAAGGCACGCGCAACTAGATCATGCTGACGAATCTCATGGAAATCTTGTTCTTCAAGTTGGAACAGCCGGGCTTTTTATGGCTATAACGAATCCATATTTGCCCAACGAATACAATATGCTCATGGTAAGAGTTCATATGGGTTCGTTCCGCTACTCGGAGGTTCAAATCCTTCCGTCCCAGAGCAAACAAATTCAATCAAAATAAGGGTTGTCAATCTGGATTGACCCTTTTTCAGTTGGATATTAAGAATTTTTTTTTATATGGTGATTTACATGAAGAAATCTATATGGAACAACCTCCGGGGTATGTTGCTTAGGGGGACATTGTTGCCCACCGTGTTTTCAAACCCCATAAGGTAATTTATGGCCTGAAACAGTCTCATTGTGCATGGTTTGATAAATTTACCAAAGTTGTGTTTGATTATGGGTTCACACCATGCTATTCAAGTCACTCAATTTTTGTTCGTGGTCGGAAATCCAAGGTTATTATCCTTCTAGTGTATGTAGATGACATTATGGTCTCTAAAGATGACTTGACAAGTATTGATGAGGTTAAAACCTACTTAAGTCAGCATTTTCAAACGAAGGATTTGGATGTTCACTATTTCCTAGGCATTGAGATGGTTTAGAGCACCAAGGGGGTTAGTCTTTCTCAGCGAAAGTACGAACTTGATCTTCTGACAAAGACATGTATGCTAGGCTGCAAACTGTTAATACTCCTATGGACCACACCTAAAGCTTGCTAGGTGTGATGATACGGATTTTGCTGATAGACACTAGTACAAACGCCTTGTTGGGAAACTTATTTATCTCACAATTACTCGGCCTGACATCTCCTTTGTTGTTGGGGTTATTAATCAATTTATGCAGGGCCCAAAACAGGTTCATTGGGCTATTGCTAGTTGGATTCTGAGGTATCTCAAGGGAACCCCTGATAAAGGGTTGCTTTATCGTCTTCATAGAGTATCGTGCTATGGCTCAGTCTAGTGCAGAGGCAGAGCATTGTGCTATGGCTCATACTTCTGTAGAATTAATGCGGGTGAAGTCTATCCTTGGTGAACTTAGCTTTCTAATTACACAACCTATTCCAATGTACTGTGATAATCAGGCAGCCATCAATATTGCTAGCAACACAATTTTTCATAAGTGCACCAGCATATTAACGTCGACTATCACTTTGTTTTACAATGTTGTCACGCAACCTGATATCTACTCTGATTACTTGTTCTAGTTCTCAATTGGTGATATTGATGGCAAAGAGGGTTTAGGGCAATTTAATTTAACAATCCATCTTTGCTACAGGATCCCTATTCAGTCCAATGCAAATCTGCAGAAAAAAGTAATGGAAAAAGTTACTTATCTCGAAATCTGTCCGTCAGAAATTGATAATTTGGTTTGGAAGTCCTTGATGATATTTATGAACACCCTTCTAAAATTGAAGAAGATCATAACAGAATTGAGGAAGATGTGGGGCCCGCAAGTTGGCTGGGCCTGGTAACGCCTTAATCTAAGCAGTGTTAACTATCAGCTTTATAATCTAGACTCAGTTCAGCAATAGATCTCAATGGGTTTGTAGGAGCAGTGCCGCCAGCGAAGGAGGAAATTTTATAACTCAAAATAAAGGTCAGAATATCAAGGAAGAAAGAAGAATGATAGGTTGAGTCTCACAACCTGGTGAGGCTCAACCAGAAAATTTTAACTCTTTAAATTTTCTGGAAAACTCCAGGAGCTGCCGCCAGCCTCCTTCCTCTTTACTTATAGTTGAACTCTTACAATTAAAATAGGAAAGACTAACCTCCTTTATAATATAAGAAGGTTTTAAAACAATACAGAAATAGAAAGCTTCCAAAATCTGGAAATAGAAAGCTTCCAAAATCTGGAAATTAGGAAAGTAACTTGGTCTCCAAGTAATTGAGACCTACTAACAGTCTATCCTATATATTAGGAAACTACCTAAACAATAAATTTAGGAAACTATCTATCTAATAGTGCTGAATAGTATGAATTGAGTGCTGGCGGTATCTAACTGGATTGGCGGTAGGTACTATCCATGTGGGCCAGGCGCAATTCCAATCTGAAGCTTCTTTTGGTGTCGGCCCCTTCTGTGGTAGACCTGGGCTGCATTAGATATGTTCACGAATGCGTCGTTCAAGGCTCAATTTCCCCTCAATTGTTCCAAGGTGGGTCTTTGATGAGCTGAGGAAGCACTTGTTCATTCTCCGGGTGTTGAGAGGTTTGGAAACTGACGGCTGTGTCAATTAAGCTCTCCTAGAGAATAACCTAATCAATAGGTTGTGGTGATACTTATGCTCCAAATCCAGCTTGAGGAGTGTCAAGTTTTAGTTATGTTGTCTAGGTCTCACCTAGTTTGGTGTTGCTTTTTGTCTAGGTCTCACCTAGTTTGGTGTTGCTTAGTTTAGCTTACTTCAAAATTTCCTTTTCTCATTGTAATGCTCGGCTAGCGTAAGCTGACTCCAGTCCTTGGATATTTCTCTTATAAATAAGTATATTGAGAGGGGGAGAGGTATTCTCAATGCTCTTTCCCCACTCTTGGTCTTCCCACTCACTCCTCTCTCCTTGCGAAATTATCTTTTTCTTCCTGGGTTCTCTTCTTTGATAATTCTCCATTATCAGATAGTGCATAATATGATTATTCATGGTTTGAAAAACTCACAGTAGTGTCATCTTAACATGTAAGAGAATCTTCCAAATGTAGATGTTCTCAACGTCTCTAACCCCAGAGGAAGACAACTTTGATAACAAACATTAAAGTACTTTTGCAATTTTATCTTTTGATAATAAAAGAGTGTTCCTGATCGCACAACAAACTTAAAGTATACGTTATTTGATATTGAACATCATCTCTAAAGATACCAAGAATTCAAGATTTAACTTACATTTTGTACTCAAACTCTTTGTGTCCTGTTGCTTGAAATAGAAACTACGATGATCAAGAGATTTGTGATAGTTCTTTGCATAAATTTCAGCCCAGACCTTGTTAAAATCTGCACGACACCTTGTCCATTCCTCTTGTTTCTGCTTCAAGCGAGTTAACATAACAGGCAATGCAAGTGTTGCGTTCTTTCTTAACACATCCATAACATCCAGACCATGATCACCATACAGACGTTCAATGCACCTTAGATTCAGAGCTACAAGAAGAAACAAGATAAAAGCAAAGTTAGAAACAACAGTAGCGATAAAGCTCAAACAGCACTTTGAGAATATATCCCAGACAAAATCCTTAAATTAACTTCCATATACAAACCAGTGAAGTGGTCCTCAATCCGAACTGGACTGTCTGGCTTGATTGTATTATCATTGATCTTTTCTAACAATTCCTCTACACGCTTAGTAGTAACATTCACTGATTCTAACAGCATATCCAGTTCAAACCTAAAACATAAGTAACAAAAATATCAGCAAATCTGACTAATATAGGGGGAAAAATCAGCATTGCAAAATGAAATAACACATGGGAAAATCACAATGAGTATAGTTCAAAACAGTGGAAAAACGTTTCTGGCAATCAATTGGCCACAAGAATCAATAATGAAAAAGTTAAATCCACTACAATAGCTGCGAGCCCATTCTGCTCTTTAACTTCTACCAGATACATAGCTATAAAAAGTTAAATCCTATGAAAAGAGCGTGGTACGGAACAGAAAACATCAGTTCAAAATAAGGTGGTAATCTAAATCAGAAGATACATGGGAGAAACAAAGTTTCTGAAAATCTCTAGCAAGCTTTTTACCTATCATCTTCACATCTAAACAAGCTTTCTTCGTATTGGTTTTTGCGCATGTGTTTAAAAGAATAATCCTCACTTCCCGAAGTCACTGACACCCAATTATCATTCAATACCTGAGCACCAAGATCTGTTCTCTGGCTTGCTGCAGGCATTTGATACTGCAGAGTAACAGGGATCAAAAAATCAATGTGTCATGCATACAAGCACACAACAGAATAATCTAAAAATAAAATAAAATTGCAGAGTAAGGATCCCATACATTCTTTGGCAGAAGCCGATAACTGGGACTACAGCGTTGACAATTAGAAAGGTCAAGCTCTGAAATAGGTTTATGATTAAACTTCTCTTTGTTTGGATATGAGGGAACCTTGAGACTTGCCACATTTTTGTCAAGCCTTTCCCTTTCCTTATCCCTCTCCCTTTCACGGTCTTCACGCTCCCGCTCTTTATCTTTGTCCTCAACCTTCATCGATCTTGGAAGATGTCCTTCATTCCAAAAAGGTTCTGCAGCGAATGTAAATTTATAAAGATCATTAAGAGAATGTGCCAGATGCCTAAATATGTAAGAAATAAAATAAATGGTTTACTAAAGCTTCTGTATCAAAATGGCATTCAAATGAGCCTCAATTATAAAAGAAAGCACGAAGAAAAACTGCCCTTTTTACATACTTTTGCTAATAACTCCAGCAAGATACCCATCTGCAAAAGCAGCCTCAATTAGAAACAATCAAACATTATCTGAATCTAGAGTATATAGCCCAGAAGACAGTGAGTCTTAACCTTACCCTTTTTCTCACAGAGAACCACAAAATCATTGAACCCTTCCATGAGATCTGGAAATCTTCCAAGTAAATCACTCACCTGAACAGAGAAGGAATATCAGAGAAAATACTGAACTGTGATAATAATACCATAAGGAACATAAAGCAGTAATAAAATGTGAAAGTAACAATTACTACGACACTTTTCAAGATTTAATTGGACTGTAGAACTCAGAAGGATATTTCAATTAACTGGGGAAAATCACAAATACAATAAAAAATGGAACAATTTTGTTTAAAGTTCAAGTCCAGGGAGAATAAAATGATAGACATTTGAGGACCCTAGGAGTGGCAACAATCCTAACAGGTAGCAAGGCAAGGAAAAGTTGAGTGAGAGGTTTGGGCATGACTCATGAGCAACAAAGACAAATGAGCACACCCATAAGAAGTGACATATAATACAAGTTAAAGATGTTACAAGGACATAGAGAAAAGCCAAAATGACTTGGGTTGAAGTGGTGAGAAGACAAAAATATCTATATAAGCAAATATGGTCCTAACAGAGTGGAATGGCAAAACAAGATTAGTATAGCTGGATAAAGCTCACTTTAGTTAGTTTGATTAGTAACAATTTCGAAGAACAAATATCTGTATTGGAAAGATCACAACCAGAGATCTCAAAAGACCTTATTGTATGCACGGCACTAAATACTACAGCTAAGTAGAGGCCAGAGTTTTGGGGGAAGGATTTATGTATTTTGTTTATATTCTTCAGTATAATAAAAGAGTGGAAACTCATGGTTTGACCTCACCATTGATTATGGAAGTTGCATCCCCAAGTAATGCCACAATTTATATATCATTCCTTTTCTTCTTGTAACAAAATAGAAAGAAAGAGAAAAGGAGAAGATGGAGAGAAAACGAGAAGATGGAGAGAGAGACAAATCATGAGTGTGCTCTCTCCTCCCCACTGCCCTCTATTTGTTAATAATGAAAGCAAGTAATTACTACCTAGTAGAACTCTAGAATCTAGAAAGTAATTATAATAGAACTCTAATAACTCTAATCTTAGTAACTCTAAAGGATAGAGTAAAACATAAAGATAAGACTAAACACAATAGGACTCTATCAAAACCATAGAGTGGATATCAACCTGCTATCTCAACACCTCTCTTAGCAATACTGAAGATATTGCATATGCATTAAAGAAACCAATTTTAAATCTTTTGGTGATAAAAGTGGTAGGAAGAATTCCCTCTGATGGGGAAAGGGAGCACAAAATGGCGGCAAGACTGGCCAAAACTACTGATCTGATAACAGATATAGTTTGGTAAAAGATGGATCAGTACTATTACTTATGCATAAACATACACTAACAACATACCTAATATTTGATCTCACACATGTAAAACATGCATGCAACTCATCTCAGATGAAGTTCTCATGGTCAATCACAACATATAAAGGAAGAGTATCACCCAATAAGTACTGCTTCTGTGCAAAGATGACTTTGAAGCAGTTACATCGTGCAATATTACTCTTCTTAAGATTTGGATTCATTTTTTCTGGGTTTCATTTGGTATGCAGTGGGTTACACCTCACAAGCTGTCCTAGAAGTAGATGTAAATTGATATTTTCTATATTTAAGGAGAAAGTTTCTTTGCCAGTGTTTCTGTTTTCTTTCTCTTCTCTCAAAGAAAAAAGAGCAGCACAAAAGACAAATAATTAATACAAATTCATTTCCTTCCAACTGAGTTATAAATTCATTTATGCTTCTCTTACTAAATTCTATAATTGAAAGAGGGGAAGAAAATTATGAAGAGGAAATTTTTATTTTTCTCAATACACCGACAGTTCAGTTTTTTATTTGGGAAAGGAAAAGATCAAGCAGTTTATAATGCAACAGCATCTGACAAGAACATTTGAAGATGCCTTCCACCAATGCCTAAAGGCATCATCTCCACTAGAATCTCTGCCAGTTAACACTTTGTGAAACTTTAGTACTAGGCAGCTGTGACTGATCTAGTTCATCTGTACACTTCTGCATCTTTTAGTGGTTTTGGTTTTTATGCTATGATATTTTTATTGCAGATTATTCACTGTTCAAAGAACTAATAGGGCTGTAACCAGGTGCAAGTCTCCCTTTTGCAGGGTCCTAGGAGAAGTGGACTAGAGTTGAAAATTTTGGGCATTTTTTTGGGTGAAGTAGCCACCCCTCGACTCGTACCCACATCTTAGAACTGGAAGCCCAAGCTTGTCCTAGAAACGGATACAGTAGACTACAATTAATGTTATTCTGTACTAAAAAATTTCATGTTGTACCATCTAATGTCCCAATTACTTAAATAAAAAAGGGTAAATATAGAAACAAATTAACAGCAAAACATGTGCATAAAATTAGTGGTGTAACAAAATAAGCATTGGTAAATCAAATTAATTATCTGGGTAACTGTTGGGAAGCCTGGCCAGCTGTCTTAAGGGAAATAAAAAGAAACAAGAAGTCTGAATGAAATAAGGCATACCAAACTTTGCAATTCAGATCTGGTAATTATTTCATTGGTATAAAGATGAAGGCACTTCAAGAATTCTTGGTAATCATCTGGATTCCGTAGCCTGTCCTTGACTTTATCAGGGTAAAGGAATTCTTGGGTGTATACACCTGGATGACATTGAACAAAAAAGATTGTTAGCTACAAAATACCATTGGAATGATACTAAAAAGAGGGGGGGTGAAGAGAGAAGAAAACTCTTTGTTACTGGGGATGCAGCCACAAAAACTGAAGAGTTACTAGTTCCACAAATTCACCCCAAAGAGCATATGCAGCAAAGTTAATTAAAAGGTGGGATACATGATATGATAAGGAGCTGAACCCATTTAGTTGGGATAGGGTTTTGTTGTTGTTGTATACAGGATAAGATAAGGCAGTTTCTTATCATCTTTCTAAACAGTCTACAAATAATCACATCAAGTTTGTATGGAAAGGTATTACAGTCTAGCACATGGATGATCGAACCATGGCTCCTAAACCTTGTTATTAATCACCAAGACAAAATAATAAAAAAAAAAATTTAAAAAGGGCAGATAATCCTGACATAATTATCAAGAGACAAATAACAATAATCCCGTAAAGGCATTCAGAATGTGATCTGCAGATATCTGTACACTTACAAATATAAAATAAGCGATAACCACAATATGATAGGTAGGAAGATTTTAGAAGTTTGAAAATACACAATGTTCAGAACTGCATTTATAACCAGCACACAATATGTATGTATGTCCATGCATATAATCTTGTCTCATCAAGTATATAATTAATACTCACTCTTCACCGCATTTTTTTCATCATAAGAAGACGAAAGTGGATGTCCAAAATTTTCAACGCCATCCCCACCTTGGTGCAACTGGTCAGCAACAGAATCATCAACCCTCCGAGCAGATTTTCTTTTGTGGGAAAGACGCTGCATGCCATTAAAGTCCCTATTACTGTCATGCTCAATATCTTTGTCATCCCGATCACGATCTTTCTTGTCTTCTTTCCTGTCCTTCTCCTTTTCAACACGTTTCCTCTGCTCCTTATCTACTTTCATCAGTAATTTGTCATATTCAGGATCAGGACGGTCAACACTGAGATCACGGTCTGCATGGAACTTCTGGTAAGAGTAGATATATGCAGGACGTTAGCTTAAAAGCTGATCAAGAAAGAACGCCAGAGAAGGAAAATACATAAAGAAAAAAGTGGAGGAGAATGAGAAAAGATACAATTACCTTATCGCCATGGATTTGCCGTAATGTAGGCATTGCAGAGCTTCGCTGGAAAGAATTCCTGCCTGATGGAGCATGCTGGGGTGGAACCGCTGCAGAAGAATCCGGTAGGAAATGTGTGAACTCCTCAAGCAAATCTGAATGATCACGGAAAAGAGCAGCTACCTGCAAGGACACAGAATCAAAACTTAACATAATGAAAGAGCTCCAAGAAAGGAAGTGTAGTGCAAACAGCGGAGGTAGAAAAATATATGCTTGCCAAAATAGAACTGAAACAGTAAACATAAAAGGTTCAGCAAATATACCTCTTGATAGACCTCAGTGATAGATTTGTTCTCCTTTCGGTACATATTCAGAACGTCTAAGAATGATTTGTACACATGATCGTCATTTTGGAACCGTGTCTGCAAGCACCAAACCGTTAAAAGGAAAGCAAGAAAACAGAACTGGAAACCCCATATTCGATTGCAAGAGAGAAATTCACCTTTATTTTGTTTACAAAATTTATTGCTTCTTCAAATTCAACAGGCTTCTTTGGTTGAGGCTCATCCTCAAGTGGGAGGGTTATCTCATATCCCTTGGGCAAGAAGGTATTGAAGCCCAGTATTAGGTCTCTGTGCCCTTTGAATAATTCTTTCACCCTCGATATAACACCAGTGGTGTCAATTCTGTAACCAAAAGGCAATAAGAACGATATGAAAGGTGTTCCACTAATATGCTAGAAATAACACCCAATAGCTCAAAAAATAGGATGAGAATAATGATCCAACCTTTGGGCCTTGAAATCTTTCATGACTTCAAGGAACTCGTCATATTTCTCCCTATTGTCTTGAAATATGTCTTTCACAGACTTGAGATAGGCCAAAGCATCGTTGGTGGTTAGTTTTTGCGCACCTCCTCCTCCAGCCATTTGAGGTTGACCAGAACTTAATTACCAGGAATAAGAGATAAAATAATTAACCAAAAATTCGATGATGTTTTCAATAGAATAACGCCAATAACACAAAATTTCTTTAAAAAAAAAAAAAATTTCTCCCTAAAAACAAATTATCCCAAAACAGATGTAACCACAGTAAGATATCAGATTAAGTGCTCATAAAAATAACAAGTCCGTTTATCACAGGTATGAAGGAAACCCGACTAGAAATGGAACTTCTGATCGCTAGAGCTTCGCTTCAGAACCAACCTCCGCTCACACACACACCCTCCCCAAAAAACAAAACAAAATAAAAAAAACGAAGAAAAAAATGGAGGGGATGAGGGAAGCAGATGAACAGGAAAGTACTAGAAAAAAATTATAGCTTTATAGATTCAACCATAACTCAAGCAGACATGAAACGAACGGAAGAAACAGTTGTAGATTAAAGAGTTCAATCTCATTATCAGGAAAATGATATTGGAGACAACAAAGCAGACCAATACAATATGAGAAAGCATAGAAGCAACCACATAATAGTAAAGATAGAAATTAAGGAGAGATAAGAGGCTTACGCTTCCCCTCGGGAAGAACCGACCGGCCGTTTGAGTTGAGAGCCCATGTAGCCATCCTCTCTAGACCTCTTCATCTCTGCCAGAACTCCTCCTCAACAAATCATACCCCTTTTTCCTTCCCTCCAAAAGAAACGATTAACGCCAAAAACATAGAAACCAACTCGTTCCTCCTAAAAACTTAACAGAATCGCTTCGAATTTTAAGCCGGAAAGCAAAAGTCCAGAAGCAGATCTACTCTAAGCAATTCAATTTGAACCTCAGAAGAGATCACCTTCCAACAATCAATCCTATAAAATAAAAATAAAAAAAGGAAATATGAAAAAAATATTACTTTACCAGAACGAAAACAGCACAAAAATAAGAACAAAAAAAGACATTAACAAGAACCAGAATAGAAGAGATCCTTCAGTTTTCTCCTGGAGAAGAAGCTCTGATGAGAGCAAAAGAGAAAGATGAAGAAAATCTCAAACCTATCTGAAGAAACCTTGAGAGGGAATTCCCTAATTAACAAAAAAAAAAAATACCTGAAGCATGACTACGAAGAGAGGTTTTGAAGAAGTAATTTGTACACCACATTATAGACACACAGAAACACAAATAACAATTTAGGGAGAAGAGGGCTTATATGTGAAAGATGATCACGTCCAATTGCCGGTCACCCTCTTAAATCTTCTGAGTTTTCAACCGGCTATAACCAGTCAAACCGGTGTAAGCTAATACCATTTACAATGGATATGGAAATAGGAAGGGTGTTAAATGATGCCATTTCGGTTTAACATTGTGGTTTGGTTTGGGTTCAATGTGTGATGTGTAAAACCAAACCATTTCTTAAAAGGTTTCATAATGTTTACAGTTTTTCGGTTTTTAAACGGTTTTGTTGCCGGGAAGGAAAATAAGAGAGTTAAGAACAAAATAGAGGAAAAACTAAGGAAATCATTAAAAAAGATATAATCATATATAAAAATGGATTTATGATTTAAAATTATACCATGTGAAAAATATTAAAATATAATTTATTTCTACAAATATAGATTACCATGTGAAAAACATTAAAATATAATTTATTTCTACAAATGTAGATATTTAGCACTAAGGGATTAAAGGAAAGTTTTAATCGATTTTAACGGTTTCAAATAATCAGTTTAAATGGTTTCATTATTGAAACCAAAATCGAACTGTTTAACTAAACGGTTTTATTTCTAAAACTAAAATTAAACCATTTAATAATTGGCTTCACAGTTTTGGTTTAAACAATTTAATTCGACTTCGATACATAGTTCGATTTACTTTTGACACCTTTAAAATAGTGTGCATGCATGGATGAGTACTTCCACTATCAGACATATATAAAATGTCATGGCAACTTGACCTTAGAGTTAGGAGCTTTAGGGAGTGGTTATTGCTTTATGAAAAAGGTTATTTGAACAACGGAGTAGGAGCGACACCGGCACTTCATTCTCTCTTCCCCGACACATTCTCTTCATTAGTTCCCTGTTAAATGATCTATTGCTGCCTAAACCCGTGCCACTTAGAGAATTCTCTCCGTTCATATCTAGTAGGTCCCACATCCTATGAACATTGATAGAATGCTGTGGAGAGTACACATCCTAGGAGAGGAACCGGTCACGTCACTTGTTGGCTCTCTGATATTAGGAGTTACCTTGACCATCAGATTTAGGTTAAACAGGTTATTAATTTGATTCCAATCCAACGTGTTAAACACAATTGGAAGTAAATAATCGAGGCGATACGCTAACATTATGACCAAATACATAGAGGCAGCATATTCGCATTTTGGATTCTGGATTATGGATTACAACGGATTAGCATAACTGCCTTTTCCGATTGGATCTAGTCCAATTTCAGATAATGAACCAGCCGTCCTAGGGTTGAACCAACCAGTACCATATGTCAACCAATGACCTCAATTCTCTTTGGGTCTGGTGTTTTTTCAGCCCATCGCGGAGTTCAACCATATCGAGGTTGGGCTGATTTTAGGGTTTTCTAATAAAAAATAAATATAAATTCCATTAATTAACACAAAAAGTTGCTTGTGATACTGCTTGGATAATCCCACAGAAAATGCATTCAGTTTTTTTTTTTTAATATATATAATTCTGTGACTCGTGTGCTACAAGTGCCATTTCAAGAAACCCTCTTTTTTTTTTTTTTTTTATTTTTTTTTTTGGTTAATCTCTCATCTTCATAGCTAGCACCTTCATATTATATCTCTCTACCCTCCATCCACTTCCCCTTTTTTTGTGTGCCCAAAAGCCCACTTGCTTGATTTATTACTTCTTTTCAATTCCCTCACCCAATCTCATGAGAAGCAAGCCTAGCATGATTGGCTTGATCACTTCAACCATGTGCTGCTGCTGGATTTGCATTCCAGTTGATCTACAACCATTGTTGCGTGTTAATATCTATGATTAGTGCTTTTTCTTTTGTACATGTCTTGGTGATTTCAGACGTTTTAGTCTTCCTTAAAACATCAGTTCGATGTATAGTTTTAATGGTATTAATTATATATTTATTATTATGAATTTTAATGTGGTTCTTCATATGACTATTGAAAGCTTAGGTAAATTTTTTTTTTCCTAAATAATGTTTAGAGAAAGCATCTTTAGAAAACAGCATCGACTATGCCCTCTCACATGATCTTTTTTTTATTAATTTTTCTACATGAGGGAAGAAATTAATAGAAAAACCTTTTGTGAGGGCTTAGACTATATATTCGGCTTGCTTAAGGAATCCTTCCCATAATATTTTATGGGTTGATAGGGCCCCATTAGGGTTGATAGTTTTAAATTTTTTTTTTTATTTTTTTAAAACATATTCCCTTTGTTGTGAAATTAAAAGGAAAAATCTAAGCAATGGTTAATATTAGATATTGTGAAGGAAAGAATAAATTTCAGCTACCACTCAAAATAGTTTTAAAACATCAACTATCACTCACAACTTTCAAAAAACATCAGCTACCACCCAAATGTTTACCACCGTTAATCAAATAGATCCACTCCGTTAAATGAATCTGTTAGTTGCTGATGTCATCTAAATCGCTTCTAAAATGGACAATAATACCCTTAAGAAAATGTTTAAAGACGGTTTTACCCTCGTTCACTTAATTCACCACACACCTCAATTGTAGTCTGGAATCCCGACTCGAATGGAAGAAAGGAAGAAACCCTTTCTTCTTCGATTGTGTTCGCCCACCATCTTTACCGCTGTCGACGCAACTCTTCTTCTTCCTCGACGACAATGCAACGCTTGTTGTAAACTCCCAACGACGACGACAGATTGAAGCCGGATTTGAAGGTCTTGTGGTCTTTGTCACATATGCGTTCTAAAATCCAAGGAGAAAGATAACACAGAAGATATGAAAGAAAAACATCAGCTATATTAATGATGAAAGGTTACAGTAGCTGTAATAACGAATAACATTGAGAAATTTCTGATTTCACAGTTGTAAAAAGCAGCGTGGGAAAGCAATAAAAAAGTTGGATCATCCCATATTTACATTCACTTCCAATCCGATCTTAACGTTTTCTTTCTTTCTTTTTTTTCCAAAAAAAAATAAAGGAGCAAGAACTTCAAATGGAAATAAAAATTTCAGGAACCGGCGACGCTTTCAAAAATCTGGTTTCAAGCAACTTCAGATAGAGGAGTCAGAATCGCTCTGGGCTCCATTAACGCCACCAACAAAAGCAGCCTGGAAATCAACAGTAGCAGTGACGACTGGGTTGAAACTCATATGGTGATGATTCATGTGCTTGTTTTTCGATCTTACGAATGGATCAAAAAAGAAAAATAGGTGCACGATCGGCAAAACCCCAAATTTCTTTTGATGGGGATGAGGATGGTGATGGAAGGAGGATCTCATGGTGAATCCTCCACTAGAACCAACACAAGAGCCGCCACCACTACCACCACAAAGATCGAGGGCCAAAGGAGGTGCTAGAGAAAACCCTTCTCTGCTAGAAGACTCAACGGTGCTGTTTTGATTATGACTCTGCTGGTTGTTGGTGTTATTGTTAATCTCAGAAGTTAAAGGAAAATTAGTCTTAGCATTAGAACCTGGGTGTTAGCTCGGTCCACAACTGCAAAATAGGGGAGAATGAAGGAGAAGAAAGAAGGGAGAATGAAAAAGGGTAAAAATGTCTATTTTAAAATCGATTTAGATGACATCAGCAACTTACGGATTCATTTAACGGAGTGGATCTATTTGATTAACGGTGGTAAACGTTTGGATGGTAACTGATGTTTCTTGAAAGTTGTGGGTGATAGATGATGTTTTAAAACTATTTTGGATGGTAACTGAAATTTATCCGTGAAAGAAAATATTATAGAATTTTAATTATCTTTACATTTTCATGCATAATTTATCTTTCAATCTAGATGGTTCAGTGCTAGGTTAAGTACAATCGTCATTGTCATAACATTCTCGAAAACCATCAACAATTTGGATGGGGGAATACTTGACAAAATTAGGGTGGATAATTTTAGTCTTTTTCTTAGTATTTTTCCTGCTTAGTTCTTCAATCTAGATTGTTCAATGCTACATTAAGAACGATCATCATTGTGATAATGTTCTTGCCATCTTTTCTCTTGTTCTCCACTTAGAAAGAGCCACCAACAGTTTGGATCAGAAAACAATAACGTTTATTTAAAATTACATAATTTAACAAGTGAAAATATTTCTCAAAGGCACAGTGAGAGCTACGCCAAGCTCTTTAATTCCCTGTCTCTCTCCTCCCCTACCCCCTACTAATTTTTAATGTATTTAGAGCATGTAATCTTATTTTGGCTATCCATTGTTTTATCCCTTATTCTTTAAGTCATAAAAAAGGATTTTCAAAATAAATTAAAAATATATTTACCATTATGTTATTCTCAAGAACTATTGTTGTTTCACATGTATTTTAATTACACGTGTGAACTTGCTTCACTAAAAAAAGAAATGTGTCGTACTAAGAAGAGAAAAAAAATAAATTACAAATTATTGACAAGATGTTATAATAAAATCCCATGAAAAAAAAGAAGATGAAAGTTAATTCATATAAATAAAAATAAGATAACTTAATTATTTGTACATGTATGCTATATCAATTAAGCTTGGACTACTAACAACTAAATCTGATGGGATTTGTAGGGTGATGGTACAATTGGACTATCAAGTCTTTGTTCGTTGCTTGACTGTGACATGGTTCAACCTTTGACGGAAATCTATATTATTCTTAGGGATATCATTCTTGTTCGGAAAAGTATTGAATACTGTTTTTTCTTTCATGTAAATGGAGTACATAACTTTTAATTACCAATAAATAAATAAATAAATAGAGTCATCATTTCTAGGTCCATTGTCTGGCTAGATGGATTATTAATTTCCTTGGTCCTAGGTTATGAGATTCCTCTTTTTCATAGTGGCTCATCATGTCCATTTTAAATATTTTTTTGCCCCGAAAAAAAATAAAAATAAAGCTTCTCCACCATGGGTTTGAAAATAATAATAATAATAATAATATATTTTTACATGTACTTGTAATTAAGACTACCATAATGGAATTGCCATATGGGAACAAATCAACAAACATAAGAATGTATGCATAATTATTTTTTATTTTTGAGGGGAAGGGTATTATGATTTATGAATATATTGATCAAATTACTTTCATTGATTTTCATGTAATTTTTCAAAAACAGCTTTTTAACCCTAATGACATCACTTTATTATCTCTTATATATAGACTATCTTAGAAGCATTGGCAGCATATTGTGGTATATCAAATGGATCT